>JACBWW010000043.1:2889047-2936564 GCA_020086605.1 Lanius collurio | reverse complement strand
GCGCGGCACGCCGGGGCACCGCACCTCCGCAATTGCGCCGCAGCCCGGGGCCAGAGCTGCTCTGTATGGCATGTGGCTGGTAACTTTTCTCCTGCTGTACTCTTTGCCGAAAGGTACGTGGGGACCGGGACCGGGGCGGCGGGCGTCCCCGGCAGCGGGACAGGGCGGGCGGCACGGGCTGCGTCCTCGCCGGGGCTCTCGGTGCCCCGTTTCTCGGTCCCACATTTCTCGGTGCGCCCTCCGCGAGGTCCCGGGGCTCTCGGTGCGCCTTCCTGGGCTCTCGGTGCGCCTTCCTGGGCTCTCGGTGCGCCTTCCTGGGCTCTCGATGCACCTTCCTGGGCTCTCGGTGCGCCCTCCCCGGGGTTCCGCGGCTCTCGGTGCGCCTTCCCCGAGTGCCCGGGATTGTCGGAGCGCTCTCCCGGAGCGCTCGCCCCGGACGGCGCGGCGGAGCGCGGGGCTCGGTGCGCGGAGCGGGGCCGGTCGGGGCCGGCGCATCCCGGAGCGGCTCCGCGGCGGAGCCCCCGTGGCGGCGGTGGCAGCTGCGGCCGGGACCCCGCACCGACGGGCGCAGCATCCCTCGGCGGTGCCGCGCCGGGACCGAGCGCTCCGCGTCCCCGGAGCACTTCTCAGTCTGATCCTGTCAGCGGGCGAAGCCCAGCGATTCCTTAAAATTCGCATCCTTCCCCCTAGGAATGCTGTGTGAAGTGTAACCCAACGGCTCGACACCAATCAGATTATTAGATAAATCATAAATGTATGGGGGGGATGGGGAGAATCATGGAACAAGCGTGTCAAGGAGACACACACTGGAAGATTATAGATTAATTTAAAGTTGGGCATTAAGTGAATGCTGCCCACATCCAGCGAGGTGATACTCTAACCGAGTCTCTGCTCTAGATGCAATTAAAGAGAGGCAGGAGCTGTGTGGAGCACGGGCACTTAAATCCCACTGCGTTTGTTACAACAATCGATCCATGTTACATAAAGGAATTGCCCATTTCCGGATCTGCGGGAATTTTTAATTATGTTTCTGTAATAAATTACCTCCTTGCCCATGACCCGACCTGCGGATGTGGTGCTGGAAGCGTCCACCTCTTGGAAAATTGTCTGCTTGGAGGATGTAAAATGACATTTGCCCTAATTATCGTCTCTGACATTTGAGAACAGCAAGGGGGAAATTTTAGGAAATGAGGAAAGTAAAAGAAAGGGGACAGAGCTGCTTCCTTGCTTGAGACCTCTCTTGCTGCCCATTACATTACCCCGTTAGCTGAATGTTAATCCAATGAAAAATATTTACTGAGGTTTAATAGGGCACCCTGTCCAGTTGTGCAGTGATGATCAATTATTCCATCAATTGTAAATTATGGAATAGCTGTTTTATTCGAGCTGGGGTGAAGCTGCTTTTGGGAGCTTTACCCAAAATTGCTATTGTGCTTCAGATCTGCTGAGCTGAACGTGCCAGCGTCTGCTTTGCTTACATTTGCATTTTTTACTGTGCTAAAAGGAAAAAACAAACCTGGAAACAAATAACCGTCGAGGATGCCATGATTCCTTTCGACCCCCAATAGTCAAAATAATAAAGAGCTGCACCGTTTTATTGCTTTTTGCATCTTTTCAGCCCCAGCTTCTTGGAAAAGGGATCTCTTCCCACAGAGCTATCTCTTCGGAGAAGAGCAAATTAAAAGCCTCCATTAGCACAACTCCTCGTGGCCTCATTTTACATTTTATTTCTTAAAAAAAAAAAAAAAAAAAAAAGAAAAAAAGAGATCCTCAGCATCAAACAGTCCTGGTGATGCAAAGTGTTAACCTGAAGCGGTTCCAGAGAGAGGACAGCAATACAATGGAAGTTTCATTAGAATAATAGGATAAAAAAAATGAATTGCTTAATGCATGATAAACCTTTCAGATACTTAATATTTCTGGGCATCGAAGCACATCCTTTTAATGTGCTCCTGCTGTAGAACAAGAGCTCAAGTAGAAACTGAAAGCAGATAAACATTTGATCCAAGGGACCCCTGAAGTTTAGAAATCCCTTGATGGGCTGTAGCTGCTTATTTCTGCCCCTGTTTATAAAATAAACAGAAATAGGTGGTTGGCAAGCGGAGAGTTGAACAGCAAGATGGTCTGGCAGTGTGAGGGAGAGCAGCCAGGCAGAGGGGAGGCGAGTGGTGTGATGAGGAACGGACTGGTCACAACTGAGAGGCTGGGAGCCAGGGAAGCGTCTCCCTGCGTGATGCTGCTGGATGGCTCTGCCGCCTGATTTATATTGGCATCATATTTACATGATGTTCCCGCGCTGGGCGCAGCGAACGGTGCAGCTCGCGGTTTCTAATCTCTCCCATCTCGGCCCCCCAGTGTGGCACAGCGCTCGTTTGTCTCTGAAATGAAACATGGAAACCTCATTAAATGCACGGAGGAGAAGCCTGCAGTGCTCAGCTCCTCGCCGTGCCCGGCGCTTGTTTATCCTGCCAAAATTTCCCAGCACCAGGAGCCACCATGGCGGCTCGCCCGGAGCCTTTACCTGTGCCTGGCGTGGGCTTTGGGCTGCTCCTGCCTTTGGATGGGGAATGGTAAAGCCAATGTTCCTGGGTGTTTGTCCTCTAGAGGAAGAGGCTGTGCCTTGTGCGAGGGGCGAGTGCCAGGGATGTGCTGTGGAACAGCCCTTTCTGGAGCTGGGGGCTGCCTGGGAGCTTGGGGCATGGCTTGGGGTAGCTGTGGCTCCAGCTTCTCAGTGTTGGGGTGCTGGGATCTCTGCCCATGTGGCCGCATCCTGGGGGGATGGATGGGCAGCGCTCCGTCCTTCTCTGGAGCAGCTGGCGAGCCGAGGGCAAGAATAAAGCTGGAAGTCTTTGTGGCAGGAATTCTGACATGGCAGCACGCGAGGCTGAGCCGCGCCTCGGATGACACGGAGGCATCTTGCAGCCAAGCAGGCAGCACGTTAATAGGTGGGACTTCCACGGTGGGCATGAAGGAGGAAGGCACTCGGTCGTTGCAGTTGTGGTGGTGCTGCTGTTCGGGGAGGATGTGCAGTGGCAGTTCTGGGTGCAGAGCATTCCTTGCCTTTGAAATCCCGGTTATAGCCAGCTCTCCGTCCTTACATAACCATGGGGTTGGGAGTTGCCCTTTCCCTGCTCGTGGATCCCGCAGAAATATCCCCCACCACACGCAGGCTGTGTGCTGCCGCCATCATCCACCAGCAGAGCTGTACCAAACATTTAGGAATTCCATTTCCAGGCTCGTGTTCCTGCCTGCTCACAGCTGCGCCCAGGAAGGGCTGCAGCAGCTCCTGGCCCTGAGAGAGGAGCGAGCACGGCTCGGAGGGGACAGGGAAGAGGTGAGGAGCTGGCAGAGCTCGCCCTTATGTGTTCTCCTTTCGGCTGCATGGTGGAAGTCCTGGTCTTCACCTTGCAAAGCCTCCGAGTGGGTTGTGATGCTCTGGGAGAGTGGCCTGGCCATGGTGGAGGGAGCCCAAGGCCAGGCGTGCATGGCCTCTGGTGTGTCCCCTTGCCCACCCCCAGTGCCCGCTCGTTTGGCCTCCCTGGGGACACAGAGCTGTCGCTCTGGCTGGGTAATGTCACCAGATGTCCCCTTGGGACTCAGCTGCAGCTCCTCAGGCCTTGAGTTCAGCGTGGCCAAGGCATGGAGGTCGCTCTGCAAGGGGAGGGAGAGGCCCTCGCCTGCGGTCCCTGGGCTCATTCCTCACCCCCAGAGCTGAGGGTCCCCAGGCTGGGGAGGTGGGGCAGGGCTGGGGGACGTCCAGCTCTGGGTGGATGGTGTGGTGAGGCTGGTACCTCTCACAGGCCATGGGAGGTTCAGGAAGCAGGAATCCAGCCGGGAGAGCTTTTTGCCCAGGCAAGGGTTACAGCCTCAGCCTGGGTGCTGTCGTAATCGCTGGAGGTGGTTCAGGCCTTAATTTCCATGCAGATGCATTAAGGAGCAGGCACTTGGAGCATGTTTGAGCCATGCCCTTACCCACAGAGGACCAGAGGCAGGTTCTCCTTTGCTCCCTCTTTGCTTTGTCACGTCAGGAAGGGCCGTGGTGCTCGAGCCAGAGGAGCTGTGCCACCACAGTGGGACTCGTGCGGCAGCCAAATTGCAGTGCCAGGCAGGAAAGATGCTGGGCAGGTACCTGCCATTGCTGCTGCTGTGCTGGGCACCAGCTGAATGCCCCAAGCCCTGCATGGCATTTCCTGACACGATTTCCACCCCCCTGAGACTGGTCCCTGAGGGGCACAGCATGTGGGAGTCACGGCTTTAACCCTTGGGGCTGGGCAGCCACGGTGGGGAGGTGACAGCAAGGGAGGATGTGCAGCTCTCCCAGGCACCTCTGAGCTCCCCTTGGACCAGCCTCGGCCACTTCCCTCCTTATCCCTTCCTTCCATGGTGCTTGCAAGTGCCACTTCTCGCTCCATCAACTCCAAGGTCACTCCCTTCGTTGGCACAAAGGCTGTTAAAGGTGTCCTGGAGATGAGGGCTTGGAGGGAGCTGGTCCCGGGGAAGGCCGGAGGCTGCCCCAGCGTTCCGAACGTGCAGGCAGTGAGTGATGGAATTGCCCTCCTCTCTTCAGCACGGAGGAACGATTAGGACTTGCCACCTACCTGTAATTCCCAGCCTGGTGCGTGCCAAGCTTTGGTTCACTTTCTCCTTGAACAGGGCAGGTGTCAAACACCCTTAATGAGGATAATAAATGAGCTGCGAGGTGGCCATTAGCCTGCTGCTCTGCACGGCATCCCTGCAGCCCGCCTCAGCCGGGGGCTGGGGAAGCCCTGGTGGCCCCTCCAGCCCCTTTGGGGCCCCACAGGTGGGGTTTTTCCTGGGGCAGCTTCTCACCAGCCTTCCAGGAGGGCTGGGGTGGGGCACCCTGGCAGTCAGACCACCTGGGTCAGGAAGGAGGTCTCAGGAAAGCTGCTGCCAGTGGGGGAATGTGAACCGCAGCCTAGTGCCTGCCCAGAGGATGGCATGAACCCCCTTGAAACACAAATCCTTCAGCCTTTCCCTGGCTCTGCCAGATTTCCACCCAGCTGAAGGACTGTGCTCAGCTCTGAGGGACTTGCTGGGTTTGGGTGGGCTCGGCCTGGCTGTGTGGCCCAAAGCAGCAGCCTGCCAGCACAGGTGATGGATGTGCATGGAGAGCAGGAAAAGCCTCTTATCTCAGGAGGAAGAGCCCTGACTGGCACGAAGCTGGTCCTCGTCTGAGGCTGCTCCTAAATCTGCTTCTTAGAAAAGGATGGGCTCTTCCCCGGGAGGTTTTGTGCTGCCCCAGGTGATGGCATTGCTGTGCTGCTCGGGCACCTCTCCCAGAGATGGGAGGCATGCTGACAGATCCTGGGGACAGTTTGTGGCCCCTCTCTGGAGCAAGCAGGTGCTTCCCAAGCTTTGCTGTGTCACTGAAGGTGCTGGAGTTTGGGAAGTCCAGCCATCCAGACTAGTAAATATTCCGAAGGGATGATAGCAAAATTACTTGCTTCTCCCAGCTCAAATAGAGATATTAATATTTCAATACCTCTAGGTTGTAATTTACCACAATTTAAGAAGATTGAGCTCTGATAACTTAAAACACCTGCCTTTCAGAGCCAGCTCAAGTGTCCAGCCCTGTGCTGGGCTCAGTGGGGCTCTCAGCTGGAGCCAGGCTGGGCTCCAGGCTGCATTCCCAGCTGAAACTGTTCCATCTAAGCTCCCCCAGCCTCCTCTTTTCAGGTTCATGTGAATTAATGCCCTCGATATGTAGGTTAGGGTCAGCACATCTGACCAGATGTGAGCAGTGATTTCTGGTTTAAAAATATTGCTGTGCTATTTCTAAATTTTTAATCTCTCCCAGTGATTTGGAGACGGTTTTATGAAACATGGAATTAGGATGGTGCTCAATGCTAAATGGTAAAGGAGATTATGAGGATTTAACTCTATGCGTCTGTCACATAACTATTGCCAATCCCATAACCTCCATTTTCTATTAAAAATCCCTTTCCCCCTTTGACCTGAAAAAGCTTTATGGGTAATCTGAATTTCTGTGTTTATAAGGTATTTTTCCAGTCCTCACCCCAGCCCCTCACCCGTCCAGCTCTGAGCCCTCCTGGTGCTGCCAAGGATGAAGATGTTTCCCTGGCAGGCTCTGGGTGCTCAAGGAGCCTTCTCAGGCTGTACAGTGGGAGCTGGGGAGAGATTCTGGATGGAGCACAGGGCACAGCCGGATGTCCTTGGTCCAAAGCCAGGCTGAAGGTGGCTTTGCTGTGCCCTGGCTCCAGCCATCATCTGCTCAGCTCAGGCTCAGCCACAAATAGCTCTGTGCTGCTCGTGAGGGCTTTGTTTCCCTTCCTCTGCCTGCAAATGTGCGTTTTTTCCCTTTCATGTATTTGGGAGAAGCATCACACTGCTTGGATGAAGGGAAATGCTGATTCATGACGACAAACCAGCCTGGAGATGTCACAAAATGACATCTGCAGGGCCGAGCAGTGGCCCTGTGGCTCTGCAAAGGCTTGGCTGGAGCTTTGCTTCTCTGTCCGTCGGTCTTTGGTGCTTGTTCGCCAGGGAGGGAAAAATAAATGGCTTTGTCTTCTTCCACCTGTGCGTGGACACAGGGAGCTGGTGTGTGGGGAGACATGGAGATGATTTCGTGATGTGTAAATTGGTTGCTCATGTGGTGGCAGAGCTGGACCTCACCACCACCTCATCTCTTCTGTGGGACAGAGGGCTCTGAGTGGGCACAGGGGGAAACCCGGTCATTTTCAGGGATGATTCTGTGCAGAGAGCAAGAGTAAGATCCTGAAAGAAGCACAAGGTTGTACATTCAGCTGGGAGAAGGATGGAGACAACTCTGCTCTGAGAAGGGCTGAGGTGTCTCGGGGCATCCCATCCTGACCTGGTTGAGGATGGTGTGGATTGGGCTGGTGGCACAGCTCCGAGGCAGGACAGGCACTTGGCTGGAGAAGCTTGGCATGGAGGTGGAGCAACCATGGCCACTCAACCAGCCCTTCCTTGGGCGAGTGGCCGCCTCCAGAGCCGAGGCGTGCGGATGAGGCTTTCCTTCTCCCCGCTGCTGCCGTCCCCTCCTCCCCAAGTTAAGGAATCGAGGTCAGGGAGGGTCCCCCGTGACTCGTTCTGAACCGGTGGCACGGTGCTGATCTGCTTATTGGCTCTGCGGCACCACGGGCGTGCGCTCAGCCGCAGCTATTAATACACCCGCCGAGGGCCCTTCCCAGATCCCTGTCCTTCCGCCCACTTGGAAAGAGTGTGGCTAAAAAAGGAAAGCGGATCTAAGTGACTGGGGGCCTCCTCATCCTTATTTATAGCCAATTTCGCTGGCTTGGCTTGGGAAGGGGGAGCTTGTGGTCCTGGAGAGTGGGAAGGAGGGGCCAGAGGAGTTGGGTGCAGAGGTCCATTCCCTATGTCCCAAGAAGGGAAGTGCTGTTCTCCAGCGGTGACAGCTGCTCCTGGGCATGCAGGTGGCCATGAGCTCTGCTGGGACTGTGCCCCTGAACCCACCTCAGTCCTCGTTTGGATGGTGCAGGGGTGCCTGGGAGAAGCTGAGGGCAGAGTGGGTCTGGGCTTCCCTCCCTGTGGCTCTTGGAGAGGGCAGCAGCTCTGATCCCGGTTTTCCTGCCCCTCTCCTGGCTTGGAGGCGGTGGTAGGGTAGAAGGGGGGTCTCTGCCCTGCCTGGCAGTGATGTGCCCTGGGTATTGATATTGCTGATGGGGCTGTGCTGGGGGGGGCTGAGGGGAATCAGGGATGCTGGATGGGGCTGATCCAGGCTGGGGGATCACAGGAATGTCGGGGTTTGCAGGAGGAACAGCGTTGGTGGTTGTGCTTGGCGTGGGTGCCCAGAGCCAGCTGGGTGCCCCTGGGGAAGCCTCGGGGGCTGCCCGGGGTGTCCATCCTCGCCTGCACAGCCCCTGGCTGTCCTGCTGAGGTGCCTGTGATCCCTGATCCGTGCTGGCAGCAGGAGCGCTGGCCTGTGAAGGTGGCCTGTGTGCTCCCAGCCGTGCACGGATGCTCCTGCGCTCCCCTGCTCCGCGGGGCGCGAGGGCCATGCCGGGGGGGATCTCTGTGCCACCGGGATGGCGATCCCTGCAGTGACCGCCTGCCGTTGTGGCCTCTGCTTTGTCCACAGCACACGCTGAAGATGTTGGAACCAGCCTCTACTTTGTGAACGACTCCCTGCAGCAGGTCACCTTCTCCAGCACAGTGGGGGTGGTGATCCCCTGCCCGGCAGCAGGGTCACCCAGCGCCGTCCTTCGGTGGTACCTGGCCACAGGTGACGACATCTACGATGTGCCCCACATCCGGCATGTCCATGCCAATGGGACTTTGCAGCTCTACCCCTTCTCGCCATCAGCCTTCAATAGCTTTATCCATGACAACGACTACTTCTGCACCGCGGAGAACTCGGCTGGCAAAATCAGGAGCCCAAACATCCGTGTTAAAGCAGGTAGGAGCTCCCTGTGGGCGCTGGGCTTTGCACGAGGGGCTGGTTTCTCCCTGCTCTTCTCCATGGCCAGTCGGCCCATCAAGTGCAGAACCAGGGCTGCTGTGTTGGGTTGTTGCAACAGGATGGAACAGGGAGAAGGGCAGTGTTGGGTGGGAGGTGAAGCTTGGAGGTCTCCAGCAAGTGTCTGGAGAACGTGGTGTGGCTGCAGCCTGGTGGCAGGAGAGCTCCTCTGCCTTTGAACTGGGCTTGTCTTACCCAACTACATGCAGAGGCTTTTCCCAGCTGTAGGAGGAGCTGGGCCACATCTGTCCATGCTGGAGGCCCCACAATGTCCCACAGCCTTGTTCCCACTGCAGCACCCAGCCCCAGCTTGCCAAGGCTTATTAAGAACAAAAAAAAAAAAAAAAATAAAAAGGAGGAATATGGCAAAGAGCTGATTCCAGAAGCCATTATAGTAAATTATTGACCAGGCTGAGGAGGGCTAATAGCCCAGGAATGGCTTCATTATGTAACCTATTAAAAGTGGGGCTAGCTGAGGGAACGTGACAGAAGTGACTACAGGGTTTTTTATTTTAATACCTTGTACTGCGGAGTAAATTGGTATTAACCCCCTTCTGCAGAGTGAATTATTTACCAGCACTCTCAGGTTACCTATAAACCACAGCATGGTGGAGGAGCAGATGGGGTGTAGTAAATGTGGAGCTGTGCTCTCCTCATGCCAGGCATGGCGGGGTTGGTTCTGCTGGGATCCCATGTTCCCTGAGCTGCCCTGGGATCACAGAGACAGAATCCTGGCCCTCCTCCCCCTCTCCATCCAGGACTGAATGCACCCCTGCTGTTGGGCTGGGAGCTCAGCCTCCCTCTCTCTTAGCAGGAGATGTGGGTGTCCAGTGGGGCCACCAGGATGTCTCCAGCTCCTGGAGCTGCTCTGGCTTTATGGCAGTGGAAACGGTTGTGGAACATTCCCAGCTCCTGCTCCCTCCTGGCCATCCCACATCCCAGTCGCTCTCCAGTGCTTTCTAATGGCAGTGCAGCACGGAGAGCCAATTACAGCTGGAGAAAACAAGCAATTAAACAAAATGCAGTGGAAACTGAAAATATGAGGGAAGAAATCTCTGGAAGTCTTGGGAAAGCTGTTGGCGAGCCCATGGAGCAAATTTCTCCAGCCAGTGGAGAGGTTTAAGTGTGCTGGTTGTGGCTGTGTGTTGCCTTCCTGGGCTTTTTCGTGGTGGCAGGAAAGGCCTGGAGCCCTGGCTGTGGGGCTGGCACAGGGCAGGGATGCAGTGGGGCTGTGGAAAGGGTCTGCTCCCAGCTGGGATTGTCGTGGTGGCAGGGAGGACTCAGGATGCTCCTTGTGCTCCCTGCTGGCCTTTAAAGCCTGTGAATAAACCTCGGCTCCAGGTGATTAAGGAAGCTTTTGCTGGTTAATCTGCTTTGGCTCTGCAGCCCCTTTCCGTGGCAGTTTCTCCTGTGCCCTCGTGGCACATCTCTGAGCAGGGAGCTCTGAAAGCCAGGGAAATTGGGGTGGAAATGCTGTCACCCTCTCGCTGCTGGCTTGGCTGTGGGAGATGTGGGATGCAATGCTGGATGGATGCACTCAGGGAAAACACCCTCCTTGTGGGGCTGCTGAGGGCTTTGTTGAGCTGCTCCTGCTCTGGCCAGGGAGTGTTGTTAGGTGTATTTGTCACGATGGCAATCGTGTCGATGTCCTACAGGGCACAATTATTGTCACAGTAAGGAGGGAGCTGCCCCCAACTGCATTTTGTACTTAAATTCCAGGAGTTTGTGGTTGCTGGAGCTGGTGACATCTCCTTGTCTTGCTGGAGAGGCTGACGTGGGTCCACCTGCTCCTGGAGCGTTGCTGCTGGTCCAGGGAGCAGCACGGAGCTGTCAAAGGGATGTGCATCTCCCTGAGAAATAGGGCACGTGCTGGGAACATGTGGCATGGCTTGGAAAATTGTCATCTGCTTGCCTTAAATACTCCTGCGTGGGGTTTGGAGGGTCCCAGGCTCTGTGTCATGGGCTGTCTCTCCCAGGATGCTGTTGTGGTTTGACACAACTAAGCGTCAAGCACACGAAAATCAGTTATTTTTATAAGGAAAAAAAAAAAAGACTAAGAAAATATTGAGGAAAACTAGATAGCTGCAAGGCAAAACAGGTTCAAACTTAACGGTTGCAATACAAGGAATGAGTTTTATTACTAACAGAATTAAAAGTTAAAAGATACAACAAGAAATTAAAACAAACATCCCCCCCTTCTTCCCAGCACTTTTCTCGTTTTCTTAACTAGCACAAAAGATAACACAACATAGGATTCTAGTCAGTGTTACAGTTCTTGAAAAATCTCTCTCTTTTGCTTAAGGAAAAAGGGTTTCTTCTTCTTGCTTCACATGGTGTCTCAAACTGCCCCCAACAACAGACCCGCCCGGAAAGAAACAATCTGCTGTGGTGTAATACATCTCTTCTATGAAAAAATATCAGTTTTTTCACACTGCCACACCTGGCCCATCACATGGGATGATCAGTCTTTTTAAGGATGGGTTATTTTGGCCTGAACACAAAAGCTTTTTCTGCTACAAATCCTTAAAAGCCTCTCACTGCTTCTATATATCCTGGCACAGGCCCTCTTCACAATTTTCACTGGCCACATGTGAGTCCTCCATCCCCCCATGGACTCCAAATGGATTAGAGAGACAAACAAGTTTAGATGTTACAGTTTCTCACCACCACATGCCACAAGGAGTTTTAAGCTCCGCTTCAGGAACGCGGCACCGCCCCTTTGCTCCATTGCCATTTCCAGCTCGGTCTCACAGGGCTCACTCTGACTCTGAAACCTCTGTGGTGAAGAGTGTTCTTGTTCAGGCTTTCTGGTGAAGAAAGCCTCGCTCCCTTTGTGCTGCTGGCTGTGTGGTGTTTTCTTCAGTTCAGCCCGAACTGTGCTGGCTGCAGAAAGGACGCTCTGCTGGCTCCGTGTGGGGGATGGGGGGACCCGCCGGTCCCAAGGAGCTGCTCCAGAGAGATTTTAGCTGTGTGCCAGCCCAAGGCTGGGTTTAGCTCTGTGCCAGTCCATGGCTGGGTTTAGCTGTGTGTCAGCCCATGGCTGGGTTTAGCTGTGCCAGTCCATGGCTGGGTTTAGCTGTGCCAGCCCATGGCTGGGTTTAGCTGTGCCAGCCCATGGCTGGGTTTAGCTGTGCCAGTCCATGGCTGGGTTTAGCTGTGCCAGCCCATGGCTGGGTTTAGCTGTGCCAGTCCATGGCTGGGTTTAGCTGTGCCAGTCCATGGCTGGGTTTAGCTGTGCCAGTCCATGGCTGGGTTTAGCTGTGCCAGCCCATGGCTGGGTTTAGCTGTGCCGGTCCATGGCTGGGTTTAGCTGTGCCAGTCCAAGGCTGGGTTTAGCTGTGCCAGTCCAAGGCTGGGTTTAGCTGTGCCAGCCCATGGCTGGGTTTAGCTGTGCCAGTCCATGGCTGGGTTTAGCTGTGTGCCAGTCCATGGCTGGGTTTAGCTGTGTGCCAGTCCAAGGCTGGGTTTAGCTGTGCCAGTCCATGGCTGGGTTTAGCTGTGTGCCAGCCCATGGCTGGGTTTAGCTGTGTGCCAGCCCATGGCTGGGTTTAGCTGTGCCAGTCCAAGGCTGGGTTTAGCTGTGTGCCAGTCCATGGCTGGGTTTAGCTGTGCCAGCCCATGGCTGGGTTTAGCTGTGTGCCAGCCCAAGGCTGGGTTTAGCTGTGTGCCAGCCCATGGCTGGGTTTAGCTGTGTGCCAGTCCATGGCTGGGTTTAGCTGTGTGCCAGTCCATGGCTGGGTTTAGCTGTGCCAGTCCATGGCTGGTTTTAGCTGTGTGCCAGTCCATGGCTGGGTTTAGCTGTGTGCCAGTCCATGGCTGGGTTTAGGTGTGCCAGTCCATGGCTGGGTTTAGCTGTGCCAGTCCATGGCTGGGTTTAGCTGTGCCAGTCCATGGCTGGGTTTAGCTGTGCCAGTCCATGGCTGGGTTTAGCTGTGCCAGTCCATGGCTGGGTTTAGGTGTGCCAGTCCATGGCTGGGTTTAGCTGTGCCAGTCCATGGCTGGGTTTAGCTGTGTGCCAGTCCAAGGCTGGGTTTAGCTGTGCCAGCCCATGGCTGGGTTTAGCTGTGTGCCAGCCTGTGGCTGGGTTTAGCTGTGCCAGTCCAAGGCTGGGTTTAGCTGTGTGCCAGTCCAAGGCTGGGTTTAGCTGTGCCAGTCCATGGCTGGGTTTAGCTGTGCCTGTCCAAGGCTGGCTTTAGCTGTGCCAGTCCAAGGCTGGGTTTAGCTCCCTGGGCTCTGGGATGGTTCCCTCCCCACTAACCCAGGGTCCTGCCACAGCATCAGGGAGAGGGGAAGGGGGCTGGGACCCTGGCAGGGCCCGGAGGCTCCGAGGCTGCCCCACCTCCCTCATGCGAGCTGGAACAAGGGGGAACACCTCCCTTTCTGTGCAGTTTAAATGTGTAAATTGTAAGAAGCATTACTGGTCTAAAAATCTGTCCATAAACTCAGATCCAACCCACTACAGATGCGTTTTCAGCATCCAGAGGTGATCAACTACAACATGTCCTTGGTCCCCACACTGAGTCTGGCAAGCTCAGGTGACGCTGGGGACCCTGGCAGGTCCCAGCAGCAGGAGCTGGGCCAGATTCCGCTCTGTCCCAAGCTCAGCACCGCGTTCCCCAGCAGAGTCGCTTCCTTCCCTGGGAAGGTGTTTGGGATGGAAGCAGCGTTTGGCTGGGTGGGTTGGTTTGTTTGGGAAACGTGGGATTCTAGCAAAAGGAAGTGTGTTTTCCTCCAGCACTGTCATGCTACCAACCATCTGCTTTCCTCCACAGTTTTCAGGGAACCGTACACCGTTCGGGTGGAGGACCAAAGGTCGATGCGTGGAAACGTGGCTGTTTTCAAGTGCCTCATCCCCTCTTCAGTGCAGGAATATGTTAGCGTTGTATCCTGGGAGAAAGACACCGTTTCTATCATCCCAGGTAAGAGAGGAGCACCTGTTCTCTTGGAAATCTGACCTGCTTTGCCATGTGTGACATTTGCTGTTGTGGAGGGTCTGGTTTTGGCTTGTTGTCTGTGCCTCTGCTGCCCAGCAAAGGCTTTTATTGGTGATTTTGCAGACTGGAAAGCGCTGCTGCCGTGAGCAGGGGTGTAGTGTCCAGGTTCTCCTCGGTGCTCTGGCAGGGTGTCCCTAGGATGAGGGATGCTCAGTGTAATTTTGGCAGCACATGTGCCCTGTCATGGTTTCTGCCGGATGCTTTGGGTACAGCACCTGCCTGTGCTGTTGGTGTCCGACTCCTGCAGTCAAGGCTGGTGTGTGTCTTGTCAGGATGATGCTCCAGTCAAAATCCCACCTTCTCTTGTGAGTTTTCACAGCTGATTCAGCCACAGGGAAAGGAACTTGCCATCATCTCTCTTTTCCCTGTGATGGAACCTGCTTGGCCTCCCTGTCCCATGTCCCTGCCTCCTAGCCTGGGCCTTGTCCCTCTCTGGACTGGCTTCCATCCGTGGGGAAGGGGCAGTGGGAGGGACAGCACTGCTCACCTCTACTCAGGGACTCTGCAGGTGTTTGTCCCCAGGTATTTCCCTGTGATTTTTGGCAGGTGTTCCTGCCTGGCTGTGGCAGGTTCTGGGCACAGCGTGGGGCCAGCTCTGTGTCCCCGTGTTCCGGGGTGACCTCCTGGCTCCTCCGCGGAGCCGCTATTGATGGCAGCGCTGGCTGCACAGCGTGTGTAAGCTGGTAGTAAAGCAATCAATAACTGCTTCCCCCGGGGCATCCAGAGGGAATTAAAGGATTTTGCCCAAAGTGAGTGCTCTGTGCTTGATATTTGCTCCCAGGTCAGTGAGTCCCAGTGCTCCTCCACGTCTCAGTGCTGTTGTGGGAAGCAGAGGCCACCGGGAGCAGGGCTGGGACTGGCAGGAGGAGTTTAAGGAGCAAAGTGCTTCACCTGGAGGGGGGGTGACCGGTTCTCCTGGGGGCTGTGGTGGCTCTTGCTGGTGGCCTGTGCTCCCTGAGTGCAGCCAAGGTGCTGCCCCAGCACAGCCCACGTGCCTGGAGGTACCTGGGCTGGTGGTATCTGGGCAGGCACCCTTTGGCAGGGGACAGACTGGCACCATGGCCTTGCCAGCCCATCTGTGTAGATGTGGGAACACGAGGTGGATTTCTGAGTGGTGGGTGGGAATGAGGAGTTTGTGGTGTCCATGCCCCGGGGCACTGAGGTGCTCAGCGGTGCTCTTGATGCATTTTGGGCAATGCAGGTGATGCTGTGGGGTGGTGCCTTTGGTGTGTGGGACACGAGGTCCATCAGCAGGACAACCTGGGGTGTGTTTCCTCCGTGGATTTGGCATCCTTTGGCCTGGGATTCTGGAGGATGGAGCCTGCGTGGCCAGTGGGCTCGGCAGCAGGTTTGCCAACTGAGCATCCGTGCACTCGCGTGATCTTAACCAGACTTGTTCCCAAGTTTGCTGTGGCAGTGGATTTTTTAATATGATGATTTAATTAGGGTGGAACGATTTTAACATTCTAAAGCAATAATTACCCTAAAGACAGAACATATAAATTGTGTTACAGTGCAGAGTCAACACAAGCAAACATGTTTTGCCTTTGGATTACAAATATAGTATCTGCCTGAAGCTTATTTTTTTTGTTGCTGGTGTGTTAGAGCTAAAACTGGCTTTGCTGTTACCAAAAATATGTTTTTTCCTGACCTCTGCTGAACCTCTGCATCTGCCCTGATTCTGAGTGAGGAGGATGAGGGGAGGGAACGGGGTGGAGGTGAGGAGGGCTGCCATGTGGTGCTGAGGCCCCGTGGTCCCTGCTGGTCACAGCGATGGGCTCTGCCTGGTGAGAGGTGGCTGTGCAGGGACTGCAGGGCTGCACCTGAGCTGTGCTCACATCTGCCTGTGGAACGGGGTGTTCTCTCCTGACTCCACCGTGCCAAACCCGCTGCTTTCCCCAAAACTTTGCTCTGATGCTCCCTGTGGAAGGCTGGGCATCTTCCCAGCAGCTCAAGGTGCAGCAGGGGAGGAACAGTCCTGATGTGCAGAGCAGGAAAAATCTCCATCCAGGCTTCTTTGTGGCTCTTTTTAAGTGACTGTTTTCACAGTAAATGACTCTTCCCCAACCAAACCAAAATACTTGCAGCTCAGAAATAGGGACAGCAAGTGTTTCCCCTGGGGCTGCTCTTGTGAACTCAACCTCTGCCTCTGTATGTGGCTGGGGGGAGCCTTTTGTGAGCTTTCTTGGGTTCTAGGAAGAAATTCTTTTCTGGCACAGGTTGCCTAGAGCAGCTGTGGCTGCCCCATCCAGGGAAGTGTCCAAGGCCAGGTGGGACAGGGCTTGGAGCACCCTGGGACAGTGGAAGGTGTCCCTGCCCATGGGAGGGGGTGGAACACAGTGAACTTTCAAGTCTCTTCCGAGACAAATTGTTCTATAATTCCACAACTGAGTCATCTTCTCTTTATTAATTGGGATTACAGGGCTCCCAGCCTCTCAGTTTTTTCAGCCAAACCTTGTTGCTCTTTTGCTGGGTGCAGAACCTCAGTGGTGCCTCGCTGGCAAGAACCCAGCTGGAGAGCTGCTGCCTCCCTCACTGGAGTTTGGGTGACGAGTTGTGCTGCTTGGTTAACTTGGCAACACCGTAACATACCCCGAAATCAAAGATAAACTCTTTATGGCAGGTTATCCCGCACATAAATCATCATTAGTGCAGCTCATTTTTGTTTAGTGCCCACCTGACTGTGCTGCTGTGTGTTTAGAGAAGTCAGGGGTTGCAGAGAAATTACAGGGTTTTCAAAAACCCATTTGCCTTGCTGGTGCTCACATCAGAATCAATCTTGCCTCGTGTTCCCAGCCTTGCCACAGACACAACTCTGCTTGCAGGGCTCTGCTGCTCTGTCTGGGGGGCAGGGGGGGACAATCTCACCTCAAACTCAGCTGCTCCTGGTGCATCTTGGTGGGTATTTAAGGTGCTGGATGGGAGCACAGCAGCTGAGCAGAGCTTACCCCCTTCACCCCTTTTCCATGGAGTGAGAAAATCCTGCTGCAAGCTCCTTTAAGAACTCAACGCTGCAAACAGCTTTTCTTTTATTGTTATTTGGTGTGGCAGTGGTGGCAGGGTGGAGCCCAGGGGTGTGGGCACTCCTGGGGTGCCTGTCCAGCTGCAGTTTGCAAGAACAGCACAGGGAGCTACTTGTGACACCACAAAGTGGGGGTTGAGCAGTTTCAGCCTCTCCTCAGCAGTTGCAAGGTGTTCATTTGGACACTGCTTGGCTTTTGCAACCCTCTGAGCACACTCTGCACTCACACCCAAACCATTCCCCAGCTGGCTCAGGGATGTCACTGTGTCCAGCTTCGCCTTGCTGGCTGCAAATGTCACCTGTCCAGGCTGTGTCCGTGGGAAGAACAGCACTGGAGGTGGCGAGGGCAGCAGGATTTGGAGGCAGTGAGCGTTACCAGCCTGGCAAACCCAGAGCTGAGCTGTTATTTGCTGCTTCAGTGTTGTGTACTTGATAGGTTGTGTTGGAAAAAAATCTAAATAGAGCACTTGTCAAGGTACCAGCGTTTCTAAGGGTGCTGCCTTTGTCACCAGCCTGATACAAATCCTCTGAGGGCTGCGCAGATGAGGATGTACTTAGTCACTGGTTATCCACAAAGCCTTTTCTCTGGAAAGCAAAACGTAAAGCTTGCCAGAAGGAAGGAGCTGAAAAAAACCCCCTGAGTTCTGTGAAGTTTTAGAGGTGTTTTTGTGTGTGTCGTGGGCTGAGCCTTTTAGGAGTTTCCAAAATATCTCTGCCTGAGTTAATCTGTTTGTGGTGCTGCAGCTGTGAGCTTCATTTGACCTGCGTGGCCCTTTCTGTCCCGTCCTCAGATGTCCCCAAGGCTGGTTCTGGGGTCCTTGACCTCTTCTCAGCAGCTGTTCAGTGATGTGAGCAATGGAGGGCCAGCAGCTTCCTCGTGGTTCCATGTGGTCAATCCCCCCCCAAATGTTCGCTGTCCGCTGCTGCACCTCACCACTGGTACTTTTTTTTTCATTTTCTCTGAGACAGCAGAAGTGGAACTGCACACAAATCCCACTGCAATCCATCCCAGGACGTGGTGGGTCCAGGGATGAGGCAGGAGGCTGGATTTCTGGGATTTCTGGGCACAGCATTTCCCCCTGGGCAGATGCTGCGTGCCGAGGGGCACGGTGGGGATGATCCAGGGGGCAGAAGAGCCAGGACCTGGATAATTTGGCATTGTCCTTGTGTCAATGGGCTCATTCTGGGGGACATCAGGCTCCTGTCACTGGGGAAAAGCTGGAAGCTGGGACAGAATAAACACGATGAGGCCAAAGGCTGCCCTTGTTTGTGTGTTTGGCATCGTGGAGAGGTTTAGGGTCAGAGAGGATTTGCTGAGCATTGGTGTTTTGGGTTGGTTGGGCCCTGAGTGTGGGATAACCCCAGCTGGTTCAGAGCAGGAGGCTGTGAGTTGGAGCATGCTGGGCACGAGGCCACCCTGCTGCCGTGTCCCTGCTGTCCCCTGCGGCTGAGCACAGAGCTGGTGGCTGTGGCCTGGCACTTCCCCAGCTGCCCCACCTGCCCAGCGTGTGCAGGGAGCCATCCCCACACAGGCAGCTCTGAGAGGGACCACTGGGCACAAAGCTGGCCAAGGCTTGGCCTTTTCAGTTGGATTTTGTCACTTGTGCCCGGGAAGGGCAGAGCTGCAGCACGGAGCCGCCTGATGCGATCGGAGCGAGCGTCGTCCTGTCCTTCCCTGTCTGGGGGTGCTGCAGAACCTTTTCCCCTGTCGACCTCAAGATTTCCAAAGGTGTCCTGGCTTCTCCCCCACCCCTTGCCACCCTCTCTGGCTGCGACATGTGCCCAGACCTGTTACAGAGGGAAGTAGCTCCAGGCGTTATTCTCACCAAGTGGGGTGAGATTCTGTCTGAAATCATTTCATCCTTCCCCAGAGACTTGGCGTGAATTTTATCTAATCGCCATGGCAACAGATAAAAAAAGGTGTGAGCACATCTCCTTTTGCTGTGATAATTCAGATTTATATATTCAGATCAGATTGGAGTTAGAGATTTTAAAAGGAGCAGATGCAGCAGAAGGTGTGACTGCAAATAATGTGGCGAGAACGTTTGATGATCCTGCCCTTTAAGAGGGGAGAGCGCTTTCCCGCAGGTTTTTTTGGAATATAATTATTCCATCAAATCCACTTTAACAAGGACTCATTATAGCCCTGATAATGCAGAGTCACGTTGGAGACAATCTCCACACGCATGCACACACGGCACACGCAGGGACCACAACAAGTAAACAGCAGCCTGTGAGCAGCCCGGGCGCTGCCAGAGCCGAGGTGGCTGCCCCGGTCCCCACGTCACCTCCTGGTGCCCTGGTTCTGCAGGCTCCCAGCCTCCCTGGCCATGCAGCAGGACCCAAATGGGGATTTGGTGGCACTGAGCTCAGGCTGTCCCAAACCAAAGCTGCTGGCGGATTTTGCTGCGCTGTGGCAGCGTCTGCAGGAGAGGGAAGCTTTGGCTGAGAGCAGAGAAAGGGATCTCAGGACCATGGGATGGTTTGGGCTTGAAATGACTTCAGACCATCTCATCCCATCCCTGCCATGGGCAGGAACACCTCCCACTATCCCAGGTGGCTCCAAGCCCCATCCAACCTGATCTTGGGCACTCCCAGGGATCCAGGGGCAGCCACAGCTGCTCTGGGCACCCTGTGCCAGGGCTGCCATCCTTTAGTGCACTCGTGTTACTCTCCAGCCACCCTGAGGAGCAGCTGTGCTGTAGGGGAGGGATGAACGGTGAGTAGAGGGTGGGATGGATGCCAGAGGGTCTGGAGATCCCGTGAGAGGCAGGTGGGATGTAAATCTCTTCCTGGAGTGCAGAGAGCAGGAGGAGGAAGAGATCAGCTGGAGGAAGGGTCTGCTGGCTCTCCCGAGTCCCAAGGTGACTCTGTGTGCTGGGATACATCGTTCCAGTCACTCTGAATGGCACACTGAGGTTTTTCAGGTAATGGCCAGGAAGCTGGGAACAAGAGGGAAGTCCCCTGGAGCACCCCACTGGTGGCACGGGCAGATGGGGAGCGACCTGGGCAGGAAGATGTTGGGGCTGATGAACCTTAGAGGTGTCTGGGCTTCCCTGGAGTCACTTGGACACTCTTGGAGCGTGCACCACACATCCCTGTGAGAGGATTCTGTGCTGAGCACCACCCCTCAGAGAAGGTTGCAGGGCACAGCTGGCAGTGGAGCTGAGCTCTGGAATGAAACCTGGTACTACACGTGCCTCATGCACCTTGCTGAACCCAGCACCCTCCTGCCTGCCCGCAGAACCCAGCCTGGAGCACCCAGGTCCTTGCTGAATCACAAGGGCCGTGGTCTTGTCTCCCTGCTCACAGGGCACTTGATAAGTTCTAATGCTTTTGTACATTTTAAAAACATTCCTGCTGGCAGAGAGCTGAAATCCTCGGGGATGGGAGTTTCTCTAAGGCACTGGAGCAGCTCAGGCTGAGGCTGTGATCAGCACTCCATGCGCTGGGCAGGACAATGTGGGTGCTGGGCTGGGGGGCTCTGTATGGGCATGAAACCCGTGATCAGCCATGGCCCACCTGGCCTGAGAGGTTCTTGGGAGTGACCCCTCTGCCTGGAGTGCTCTGCAGGCTGCTACCAGCCTGATGGGCTTGGAATGCTCCAAAGTGCTCTTGAAAATCCTAGAACAGAATAGGAACATGGAATATCTGGAATTGGTAAAGGAACCCACCAAAGTCCAGATTGTGGCTTTGCACAGGAGAGCCCTGAGAATCATCCCAATAAAATGCCAAAGCCAGCTCTGTGACATGGCTTTGCTGGCACGTTCAGGTTCTCCCTGAGCCCCAATCTTTGTCCTTTTATACCTCTATTTAAATGTCATCTAACGAAGAGGAGCCGCTGCTGGCTCCTGTCCTGCGGCCCCAGGTCTCCTGGGGGAGCAGAGCCTGCCCAGGCAGTAATTGCTACAGCAAAGCCAAGTGATGTGAGAGCTGTACAGGTCAAACCTCTTCCCAAACCACGTTTGTGTGAGCCTGAGCCACCTGCCCCTGGGGCCTCTGCTGGGCTGGGAGGGACAGGAGCTGCAGCAGAGCTGAAGTCACCACATCTTGTGCCACTGGGAGGGTGGCTTGTGCCTGGCCAGCTCATCCCAAACGGGGCTGGGGGCTCATGGACATGGGGTAGGGGTGGTGTGGGTGTGTGTCTTCCTCCCCCTCCTCCCCGTGCACCCGCGCACATCCCCAGATGCAGAAACAATCACGGTCATTATTCCTGCCATGGTGACAGTGACAGTGGCAGAGATGCCAGCTTCCTCACACAGACGGCTTTATTTCATCTCCTCTGTTTTTCAAAGCCTCTTTCATTTTGTATGAGGAGACAGATGTGAAGGGCTGCAGGCTGATAAATTCTGCTGTCTTATGAAAAGAGAGGGTGGGTTTTTGTTGTGGTTGCTGCTCTTCCTCCCTCCCTCCCTCCCCAGCCCCCTCCCAGCTGCCTCTTGCTGTCGAGGGTTCTCCCTGCTCCAGGCACAGGACACTGGCTGGTGGTCACCCCTCTGGGGCAGGCAGGGTTGAGTCCCCTGGGTGGGCTTCCCAGGGCTGTTTTTTGGGGGGCGAATCTGGGCTTGTGGTGACAGGCACCTGTTTGGAAGAAAACAAGCCCCTGGCTGGAAGGAAAGGAGGGCAGTGGTGCAGATGCCACCCAAAACATCCCACCCATCGGGTGGGGAGGAGCTGATCCTGGCTGTGGAGCCAGGGCTAAGCCTTCCCAAGGGGTGCAGCCCAAATCCTCATCCTTCGTGTGGCAGCACTGGGGTTGTGGGGTCAGGGGTGGGCTGCAGTGGTCTATGCCAGGGAGGAGCAGCTGTGGGATGGGGAGGAAGCAGCCAGCATCCCTTTGTGGGGCTGTTGGAAGTCTCTGCTCTGTCCCTTTGCCTTGCTTCTTGGGGCAGCATGGCTCCAGTGGCCGGTGGCATCTGCCCTGGGTGGCACCAGGGGTCCCTGTGCAGCCCCCCTTCCTCCCCTCCTGCTCTGCTGACGATAGTTTAAGTTTAAAAATAAATTGCTCCGTCTTTAATTGCGGTTTAAATAACTGCTTCATTTTTATTTAAATGTGGCTCTGCAAGGCTTGGAGAACAATTAGGAGAAAATACGGGGCATTGCTCTGGTGCATGTGTTCAAGCATATAATTAATTTTTTTTATTATACTGATGTTTGCCGAATCTGGAAAAAGATCTTATTGTTCCTCTTGATTCAGTCACGCAGAGGATCTACAAATACACCAGCCATTTCAGGACTCCATTTCATAAGCTGTGGAGCCCTGGTGCTGACACGCTCAGGGAAGGCTCCTCGGGTCCCTGCCCTTTGCTGTGACACGGATGCACCACAGACCGTGGGGTCTGCAGCCCTAAAGAGGGGTGGGCTGCTCTGGGTCTGGTGTCTGCAGGGCTTCCCCAGTGCCAGGCTGGTGGGCACAGCCTGAGCTGGGGCTGCTGGATGTGCCCTCAGCCCCTTCTGAAGGATTTTGGTGTCGTTTCAGAGCCCAGAGCCTGCCCTGGGGGGTCACTGGGGTGAGGGTTTGTGCTTTTTGTTGATGAGTGGTATTAAAAGGCCAGTCCAAGGCTGGGGGATGTGGGGTGAAACCTCTGCAAGGCTCAGTGTGACCCAGGGACCTCTCTGAAGCGAGCTGGCCATTCAGGACTGTAAATCTCATTCAGAGTCGATTGGGATTAGGTTCCTGAGTGCCCGACATTGCTAAAGTGCTTCTCAAAGTGCAGCTCGTTGAGGGCTGGGAGGAAGCCACATGTGGCCTGGTGGGCTGTAAGCTTATCAGTCAAAGGTGCTTTGCTTGGTGACAGAAGCCACTTGTGGTAAACAAGCTGCTGGCCCTTTGGACCCCTGACAATCTTTTAACCATTTATTAAAGCAGCTATGAGCTCTTCTTGGAAATGAAATCTTAATAGCGAGCGTGGCAGAGATTTTTCACAGATGGCAGCACTGCCAAAAGCAGGCATTCAAGAAAACATTCATCAAAAACATTCATTTCTTTCAAAAAGAAATTGACGTTTATAGCGTAGACAAATTTGGGACTCATTTGCTTTGCCTTTCAGTTTCGGGATTTTTAGAGGTCACGTTTTTCTGCACCTTTGAGGGTTAGAAACTGGTGTTATTTTTAACTGGAAACTGAGATTCTCATGTAACATGTCACCAGGAAATGGGGCACATGGAGAGGCTGGGTATGGCAGGCCCTGTGCAGGGCTGGAGGACTGGCAGGAGACCACAGAATTGTGGAATATTCTGGTTTGGAAGGGACCCACAAGGACCATCAAAGTCCTGGTCCTGCACAGACCCCCAACAATCCCACCCTGTGCCTGGGAGAGTTGTCCAAATGCTTCTGGAGCTCTGGCAGCCTCGGGGCCTTCACTACCCTCCCCTGGCTGTGCTGCAGGGGCTCTGGGCTCTGCCCTGACTCCTGGTCTCTGATTTTTTGCATGCAGACCCTCCCCAGGGTGGGATGGTGCCCAGCTGCCCCTCCTGGTGATGGGCAGGATGGCAGGGCCCAGTGGGAGCTGTAGTCCTTGGCATGGCAGGGAGCTTCCACATGCCCTGGGGAGCATCCCTGGACCCCACCCCGCCCTCACCCTCCGGCGAGGCTGGGAAGGACGGGTGTGCCCTCCCTCCTTAAAAAGCCAGAAATTCCCTTAAGAGGGAGCAATTCATTCGCAGCTCATCTCCATTTCATCTGAAGGCTGCACCACGCTGGGTTTCAGCCTTGTTATGTTTTCTCTTGAGCAATACCTTTTATTTCTGCAGTGTTTAATATTCCTTTCCAGAGCCTCCGTTGCCTGTTCTGGGTCTTTCCACTGAAAGCAGCTTTAAAACTATAATTTTTCATGGCTGAGCATGTCACAACCAGCTGGGTCCTCTTTGCTTGAGTGCTGTCGCCCCTCCTCATCCTCCCCATGCCCGCTCTTCCCTCCGTGCCAGGCATCCCTAGTGAGGGGTACCCTTCACAGGCAGACTCAGCTTGAGCAGAAGTGGTTTCTCTTGCCCAAGCCAGCCTGGTGCTTGGAGCTTGGCACTGTGGAGGGCTGTAAATGCTGTCACGGGGCTGGGGAAGCAAATGGTGGTGCAGAGATCATCCCTGTGCTGGTCAAGGGGAAGCTGGGGATGTTTCCCCATCCCTGGGGAGTTTTAATGGTGGTTGACATAAAAACTCCATGCTGATGATGGCTCTGCATTCACCAGACCCTGCTTCAGCCCCTGATTGCTCATAGCTGCTTCTCCCCACAGCCCAGACCTCCTTTGCACCGGGGAGGAGCAGCGTGCTGCAGGCAGCAGGAGCTGGGGCCAGCCCTGGACCTGCCCCTCGAGCATCATTTCGTGCCCCCGTGGCTCACAGCCCGAGTGCTGTGTGTGCAGCCTGGCGCTGTGAGCTCGGGGTGCCAGGGCCTGGCGCTTGCAGCCCTGCTTGGCGCTGCGGTTTCACAGCCGCCTCCCGAGCGCGGAGGAGCGCTGATGTTTCTGCAGCTTGTTTCACACTCGTACGGATCCCAGGAGCAAAGCTGTGCCACGGTGTGAGCGCTCACAAGCAGCAGGCCTTGGGAAGCACCCCCTGGGCGAGGGCTGGCGATCAGGTGCCCGGCTCTGGGTGCCTGGGTGGGTTTTCCCCCTGGCAGGAAGGGTTCAAGCCACGCAGCTCCTCCCAGGGAGATGATTGCTGCCTTCCCCAGGTGAACTCTCTCTGCACCTTGGACCATTTCCATGTGCTTAGCGCTGCTCCCTGCGCTCGCTGTTGTATAATCGATCCAACATCCCGGCGTGTCCCGGTGTTTAAACAGGAGCTATGGCTGTTGCATACACTGGGTGAACAACACGCGCCCGGCGGTGTCAAGAATTAACTTCATAATCATCTCCGTGATCTTTCTTGGCAGAGCTCTGGCATAACCTGTCGTGTCTTATCTGGGGATTGCCTGTGAGTTATGGTTCACTCTGGCCTGGCTCTCCGGGTGAGCCAGGTTTTGGCTCTTCCAGTGCTCCGGGTGCTGAGGGCTCTGGCTTCAGTTTGCAGCTTCATAACCACTGCTGGAAATGTGGAGAGGCTGGGAAAGGGAAGGGTGTGGTCCACATGCCTGTGTGCCCCCGCCGAGCATCATTTCTGCACCTCAGCTCTGCAGGTCTGATGGTCTCATTTCCCAAAGCTGTTAAGAACACACACGTGTTTCTCTTTCCTGCAGAGTTCTTTGGAGATTACATTTTTGTTCTAGTCAAGAGCAGATTTAACCAAATGCCCATCTTGCAATGCCAGGTCCTATGAAATGGGAATGGCTGAGTTCCTTCTTTATTTCTCCATATATACACAATGGCTGAAACAAGCTAAAAATGATGAATTGTGGCTAATGCTGCTGCGTGATGGAGATAAGACCGTAATTATTTGTTTGGGCAGCTTAAATCAACACCAAAAGCCTGATGGAAAACAAAGTGATAATTTAAATCTCTTTGTGTGGGTCTCGTGGGCTGTGTGGCCAAGCGTGAACTTGCAGCAGGGGCTGTGTGAGTTTTGCAGCGGCGCGTGGTTAAAGCAGGTCATTGTGGTGTCACGCTTCATGTGCCGCCCTGTGAGCGTGCCAGGGCCTGTGCTGGGGGACAGACACACCCTGGGCTCCTTTCTGACAGGGTTTGGCACCTCTGTGCTGCCTCAGTTTTGGCAGCTGGCTCTTATTAGGAGTACTGTTTGTGCTGCAGGCAGGAGTGCAGCCCCTGTGCGTCCTGTCCACTCCACAGAGGTCCCTTTCAAAAGCCCAGCCTGCCCTGGCTTGTTAGGAGAGAAGGTGGGTGGGTTGAGCTCCAGCTGCACCTGAACCCATGGCAGAGGCTGTAAATTTTTGCGTTCATTAAGTTTGTTTTGCTTGGGTTTAATTAACTGATCGATGAAAGCCTATCGAGCCCTGACCTCTCCTGCAGCTGCCATAAATCAGCTCTGGCCATGCTGGAGTGGGATTTGTGCATGGTCCCAGCTCCTGAGCTGTGCTGTTCCATCCTCAGAGCTGGAATGGCCTGGATGAGGGGCAGCACAGTCCACAGGGGCACCTCCCACTATCCCAGGGTGCTCCAAGCCTGTCCAACCTGGCCTTGGACACTGCCAGGGATGGGGCAGCCACAGCTGCTCTGGGCACCCTGTGCCAGGGCCTCCCCACCCTCACAGGGAAGGATTTCTTCTGTCTGTTTTGTTTTGCTGGTGACCCTGGAGAGATATCATTTCCTTGGAAGGGAGATTTGGAAGCCCCAGTTCCATTCTGCCCTGCCAAGTCTTGCCTCTCCAGCTTCAGCACACTTGTGTTTAGCCTGTTCTCTTTTGATCCTCTTTTCTTGGTTAAAACGCCCTCCCATCGAGCTGAGCCAAGCTGAGCAGAGATGTTCCCAGTGCTCCAAGGATTTTCCGTGTTGGTTTCCAGTTGGAAGTGGGAGGCAGTGGGACCCTGAGACACATCCCTCTCATTAGACCCCTCCTCACCACCTTCCCTCTGCCAGGGGTGCCTCAGCCTGTCCCTTGGGCTTTCCTTCCGTGGTAAATCCAGGGATTCAGCACCCATTCCCTGCGCCTTTCTCCCTTTTTGGAAATATTTTACCAAAATCTGGAAAATTTTTACTGTTATGTCTTTAGAATGATTTACTTTTGATCCAAGCTTTCATTATAACTTTCCTTGAAGGAAAGTGTTGGAGAGGGAGACAATGAGGGTCAGATCAGAGGGTTCGTGCTGGATCACTGAAGAGGAGGAAGAGCTTTTGCATCTTGCATTACCTCCATGTATTTATATTTCAGTGTAAAGGAGAAAAAACGCACATATTATTGAATGATGCACTTTTTTTATCTTCTTTATGGCTTCTGATGCTATAGCTGGTTTTTTCAAACCACTAAAAGCATAAGCATTAAAGCAATTTTCCAGAGTAATATAGCAAGAGGTCTGCAGCAGCTCTGCAACATTTGATAATAGTTGCCATCTTCAGCTGAAGATAATGATGTTAACAAATGTAATGGGAGTAATGAGTGGAGATTCAAAAAAGCAGCTTTTGTTTAATTTTTTTGTAATGCAAATGAGTTGGGGAATAAAGAAGGAGAGCAGAAAATAATGAAAACTTCATTGGAAATGAGTCTTAATCCTTGCAACCAAGTGCTGGAGGGTAGGAGGGAAGGAGAGGGATAGGAGTTGTGGATCCTCTTTCCCTGGAAGTGTTGGGCACTTGGAGCAACCTGGTCTAGTGGAGGTGTCCCTGCCCATGGCAGGGGGTGGAACTGGCTGATTTTTATGGTCCCTTCCAACCCAAACCAGTCTGTGAGTCTCTGGGGGTGGCTGGGCTCTGTGTCAGGGTGGAATAAGGTGAAATTTGCTGTCCTGGCGGGGCTGGCTCAGGTGAGCAGGAGTGCCAGGCTGTGTTCCTGTCTCACCTCTGGCATGGATAGGGCTGCCCAGGGATGTGGTGCAATCCCCATCCCTGCAGGTGTCCAAGGAAGGGCTGGATGTGGCACTTAGTGGGTGACAAGGTGGGGATTGGGCACAGGTTGGGCTCGATGGTCTCAGAGGGCTTTTCCAACCTCTGCAATCCTGGGACTGCGTGACTCCCCTGCCCAGCTCCTCACAGCCATGGGCCTGGGGCTGATGGTTTCTCCTGGCTCAGCTGCTTTCAAGCAAAGCAAAACTCCCTTCCCCTCACTCCTGGGAGGCTGGAAGCCCTCTGCTTTCTGCTCCTGCAGCACCTTCTACTTCAGAATGATGCCAGCTGAGTTCAACCTTATGACAGCCCAGCGACTCCCTCTCCCTCTCAGAACAAGTGAATTTGCTTTATTTAGATTGACTCCCAGCCCAAGTGATAGGTATGAGGCTGGCAAATGAGCATCCTTGTGATGAGGACTGGCACTTATGCATGTGCAGAAGAGTAAGGTCTGTCAGCTTGTGTCAGCTCTCCTTCTACGGCGTGTTTAATCTCCTCACCCTTGGCCAAGAAATGCATTAAGAGATCTGCAGTGAGCGGGAGCTCGGCAAGGGAGGGGATGTTGCTGCCTGCCCCGTTCCTGGAGCACCCAGGAGCGATGGGATGAGGGCAGCGGGAGGAGCACCGGGCAAACCAGCCTGCAGGAGAGCTGTGGGCAGCCAGATCTTGGGGGGAACTGGAGGAAACACCTCCTCTTCCTCCTTTCTAAGGGGTGTGAGTGGAGTGCCGGGAAGGTGGAGCAGGGCAGGAGCAGGGGGTCACCCCAATGCCTGCGTTCAGGCGATGCCGCGGCGCTGGAGCCCGAGCTGGCTCGTTCTGCCAGCGAGCAGATGGTGGTCACGGCTGCGTGGATGTCCTTGGGCACGGGGAGCAGCGTCCCCGAACCGAGGAGGGGGACGGCGTCTGTCCCCTCTCTGCGCTGCTGCGGGGGCGGCGGGGCAGGACCGCTCCCTGGAGCTCGGTCAGATGGAATTTGGGGTGGCTGCGGGGCTCCCCTCCTGCCCAGGGGCACTTTGGCACGGTGCGCTCCCCGGCATTGTCTCTCCGTGCGCTCTGAGCAGCAGCATCGTCACCGGCCTCGCCGCGGTGGCACCGGGAAAGGACACCGGGGTTTGCGTGTCACTACCTGCCACAAGAGAGGTGTCTCTGGGGACCCTCGGTGGCAGCGCTGGCTTGGTCACAGGGAGGATGGAGGGAGGTGGCTTTGGGCTGAACCCATCTCAGAGGACAGGCCATGCTGTAAACCAAGAGACTTTCCTCATTTTCCTGGGTTTTGGTTGGTTTTGTGGTTTTTTTTTTTTTTTTTTTGAAGGGTGAAGATGTGAGTTATCGCATCTGGCTTTGCAATTTACAGCTTTTAATTAATCTGAAATTTCAACATAGAGTTTTACGATAAGCAGAGGCATTTCTGCAAGCTGGGGAGGAACCTTAACGATGATCCAAGATGAATCTGCAGGATGAGATATCAGTGCAATAAACAGGGCTATATGAAACAGAATTGTGAAGTAAAAAATGCTGAGATATCAAGGCAATGATCTACAAATGAGATTTCTTTTTGGAGCCCTTCCCTGTTTCAAGAGTGTTCGTTTCCTGTGGGCATTTGTCAGCTGTCCTTTGGTTGTTCCAGCACCTACTGATGACAAGTGAGTCAGTGGAACCTCAGCTGTCTGTGTGTGATGGACACTCAGTCCATCACCAGAGCACCTTTAGACCAAGGGAGTAGGGGCCTTTTGAGTAAGGATGGTCTGGTATGGCTTGGGTGAAGTGCTCCAGCCTGGAGAAGCATCCAGCTGGAGCATCCCCGGTGTTTTGGGCCAGTCAAGGTGTCAGTGGCTGTGACACTTTGCTGCTCTTCCTTGGCACAAAGGGCCAGAATCGCTCTTCCTCTCCTGCCCTGGATGCAGGAGCTGTGCTGGGTCTGCATGGACAGTGCCCACCACATGGACGTGGTGTCCCTGGGTTGCTTGGGCTTGCTTCTCTGCCAGTTTAACTTCCTGCATCTTTCTGAGTGGTGCATTATCCTGTGTTTTCCTTCTCCAGCCACCTAAAGCCTAGAAAATTGCAATAATGAAGGGTAATGATACAGTGTGGGGAGCAGGCTTCCATTTGAAGTCTCTTAAAGTTGGATAAACACAAGCAGGAAATGTTTGTTTACAAATATTTTCTTGTGAATGAGTGAGGGGGAGAGCAAGCTCCTTTTGTCTCTGACAGACACATCCTTTCATTCCCTGAGCCTTCCTCCCTGCTCCTTCAGCTGGGCTGAATCCCTCAGGAGCAGGATGGGATGTTCCCCAGCCCCAGGGGTTTCTTATCTCCCCCCGAACTGCAGACCCCAGACCCAGTGTCAGCAGACCTCACTGGTGGCAGTGAAGGTCCTTCCATGTGTCCCTTTTCCCCAGTGGCTCCTCAGGAATGTGGGTCCTTGTGGCGTGGAAATCCCTTTGGAGATGCAGGCAAGGGATAAGCCAGGAATTTGCTTTTAACATCAATATTCAGAAATAGTGCGTGTGAATAATTGATGGTCCTGCGAGCTGGGGCTTGTCAGTCCTCAGCAAAGCAGAGGTGACAGAGTGACAGCCTGAGGTGGGGGGAGACTCCCGTCCCTCTTGGGGCACCACCAGCGTGGCTGCACAGGGTGGGATTTGCCTGGATCTTGGCAAAGGCTGCTGGGCTGCTCTGGTCATTGTTGGTGTGAGGGGGATCCCAGTGTGGGGCAGGGGTCTGCTCATGGCCCTGGGTGGGGACAGGGCTGTCCTGTTCTCCAGCCTGGGCCACAGCACTTCCAGGTGCTCTCCAGGTCGTGCTGCGCTGCGGTGGCCGAGCCACCGATCTGAGCGTTTTAGGTGAAAAATAATCTGTCAGCAGGATTTGCCTGACCTTAAATTAGCTCTCACAAGAAGAGCTTAACCCTCATTGCTGGGTCAGTGTCTTCTCCCTCTGCAAGTCAACCTGGCTGTGTGCTGCTGTCCCCTCTCTGGTTTAATGTCTGCTTTTAGTCTTTCTTTTGGGCATCCTTTGTCTTTAGCGTGATTCCACGGTTCTGTTCCGAGCAGGCAGAGCCTGCCATGTTTGCTGTGAACCACTGGCAATTAGAGCAGAATTGCTGTCTCCTTAATGATGCTGTGCTGTGCAGCATCACTGCGGTGCCTGCAGCAGCAGGAACAGCATGCCCGGGAAATTTGGGTTCTGCAGGAGTGGTGATCCACGTGGTGGCCCTGGGATGGTCAGTGCGGTGTGGGATAGCCCTGTTGGAGGCAGTCTGGGCCCTGCAAGGGCTGTGCTGCTGGTGCAGGTGGCTTTACCTGCCCTCCCCCCGAGCAGGTGGGACAGGCAGGTCACTCCGTGGGACTCAGCCTCCCACCAGCCTTGGGCTGCAGCAAAGCCTCGCAGTTCCCCCTTCAAAGCCTCCAACACTCACTGCACAGAGCAGGGGGGGGAAGAACAGACCTCCCCCAGCCAAAACTGCAAAGGAAAGCGAGAGCCGGAGCCTTTATAGCTGGAACCCTGAGCGGGAGGGAGGAGCAGGGCTGAGCTCCTGCCGCTGCCTCTGAGCTGCTCTACAAAGCTTGGCGAGCGAGATACAGCGAGAGGTTCGCAAGTTGTGACCTCAGCAAATGTATTAGACGGGAGAAAAGAGCTTTTTTCCTTCCCCCTGTTCTGGTGTCAGCGTAGCCGTGGCTTTTAAACCACATTATACAGGCTTGTCATCCAAGATAAAATGTTATTAAGATAAAATGCTACACAGGGAGCAGTAGGGGACTTCCCACTGCCGTATTTCAGCGCTGCCATAGGACCGCGCTCCGCCGCTGGCGCAGAGCCGTCGCCTGAAGCTGGGGCTGCCAGAGCAGGACAGGGATGTGGTGTCCCCCGGTGTGTTCCCGGGGACGTGCTCCCCAGAGTGTGCCACTGTGCCCGAGCATCGCCTTCTGTCCCCTGCGGGCAGCCTGGCGAGGCAGGGGAGGCGAAGGCATCAGGGCCACAGCCTGCGTGGAGCTGACAGCGAGCATGTGGGCGGCTGAGGGGCCTTCCCGGGGCCACTCCTTCACGGGTCAGGGCACTCGCTGGCTGCCTCCCTCTCCTCCAGCCCCTCTGCCTTGTGTCCCCACAGTCCCACTCCCAAGGCCACCCTCTTTGTGTGCTGTCACTGCTCCCCTGCCGCCCAGCACCCCACGGTCCCCAGCCACAGCCAGTGCACTTGGTGTTGCGTGTCCCCACATCCCCGTTGCGTGTCCCCACACCGCCATTGCGTGTCCCCACACCCCGTTGCGTGTCCCCACGCCCCCGTTGCGTGTCCCCACGCCCCCGTTGCCTGTCCCCACACTGCCATTGCGTGTCCCCACACCCCCATTGCGTGTCTCCACGCCCCCGTTGCGTGTCTCCACGCCCCCGTTGCGTGTCCCCACACCGCCATTGCGTGTCCCCACGCCCCCGTTGCGTGTCCCCACGCCCCCGTTGCCTGTCCCCACGCCCCCATTGCGTGTCCCCACGCCCCCATTGCATGTCCCCACGCCCCCGTTGCGTGTCCCCACACCCCCGTTGCGTGTCCCCACGCCCCCGTTGGGTGTCCCCACGCCCCCGTTGCGTGTCCCTACGCCGCTGCCGTGCCTCCATCCCCTGCTCAGGGCTGGCACAGCCTCTTTAGCCTCGCTGACAGCCCGTCGATAATATTAATGTACTCCAGCCTCTGTTAATGTCCGTGTGAAGTCTCCTCCTGCCCTTTGCCATCACTTTTCCATCAGCAGACATTTGTGTGGCGCAGCTGTGACATTAATCTGCTGAGCCGTGCTGGCAGTGTCAGCGCCAGTGGCTCTGGAGCACAGGTGCAGAATTTTTGGGGAGCTTTCCTGGCCCATCTGGCAGTAATGGGGATGTTTAGGTGAATCCTTTAAAAGGACTTGAAAAGAATGCCCTGCTCCTCAGCAGCTATAAAAGGAGAGGGCAGGAGCATCTCACCTGGGGCAGGTGTGTGATCTGCAGGCAGAGCACACACCAAAACATGGAGAGGGAAGAACTGCTTGACCTGACACCGAGGCAGAACAGAGAGAGGGAAGAAAGGGGAGAGGAGTGAGCTGTAGCTACAAGGCTGGGTAATCCCTCGGTTGAGCCTGGCGAGTGCTGTAGCTGGAGCATGAACTTGTCCTGGGCATGTTCAGCTTGTAAGAGGGATGAATGTAAAAGCAATGCTGTTAGCTGCCTTATTAAAGGCTCGGGTCTGAGTCAATACGCACGTGTCCCAGGTGGCTCAGGGCTGTAATTCCTAAAGCTTCACACTTCTCTGCCAGAACTTTGTGCTTGGAGATTCTCCCTGTTGGTTAAACCCTCCTGCCTCTCTGCCGTCCTGGGTTTGCATCCCATGTGTGAGGAGAGGACTGACCTGGGGCTGGAGAGAGGCTGAGAAACTCCCCTGAGCTGCCAGCACATCTGGTCCTTGCTCTGGGAGTCATCCCAGCCCTGGGTGCTGCTGGAGGTGGCGATGCCACGGTGCCCTGTGGTGTCACACCTGGTGAGACATGTTGAGGTCCTGCCCACAGTGCTCGTGGTTTCCAGCAGCGCTCCCTCCTGCTCTGCCCGTTTGTGTAAAATGGGGCTGGGACTCGTGGCCCTGACCCCAGTGTGTGGCACTCGTTGGATGGTGGCCACAAACAGGTGCCACAACCTCTGGTCATCACATGGTTCCTGGCACTGCCAGTGTTTGTGATTGAATGTGTAGGGCTGAATGTCTGAGCATCTGCTGTGTCTGCTCTGGTGAGCAGGTGTTTGCAGGCAGAAGGAGACAGTCCCTGCTGGTGCAGGTATTTTCCCACCCTCAGCAGCTCCTCTCTGCCTCCCTGAGTGCCAGCCTGAGCAGGGACACACACAGGACCTGTGCTCATGCTGCCAGGGAAGTGCCCAGGTGAGGAGTCTCAGGGCAGCCACAGTCTGGGTGTTTCCTGTGCTTATCTTCCCTCTCCTGTCCTCTTCCACCCCATTCTTCACACACTGGCACAGGTTGCTCAGAGCACCTGTGGCTGCCCCATCCTGGGAATTGTTCCAGGCCAGGTTGGATGAGGTTTGGAGCAACTTGGGGTAGTGGAAGGTGTCCCTGCCCATAGCAGAGCGTGGAACTGGATGGGGTGACTCTATGATGCTGTGTGTGGGTGTGCTCCACCTCTGAGCCCTGGGGACCCAACACTGGGGTCTGGAGGGGACAGATGAGCCTTTTCTTTGTGCATTGCCCCATTAATAGCTCTGGGCACTCACAACGCAGGCTGTCAGCACCAGACACGCTGTTCTCCTAAGTAATGGGATTTGGTTTTAACCCAGGGACATCCCTTAAAGCTACTGAAAACCTGTGCTGGTGGAGATGCTTCCTTATCAGTGGGATCTGTGCTTGTCCTTGTGCCTGATTTACACGTGGGTGTCAAAGCCCTGCACCGGAGCACCCCCTGCACCAGAGCTTTGGGACTGGAGGCTTCTGGGGCAGCTGGGGCGGATGCAGCCTGATGGCTCTTAGGGCTGATTGCACACAGGCACAGCTGGTGCCAGGGAGCTGAACAATAAAGTAGCCACTCTGGGCTGATTGGGCTAATCCGTGCTGCAGACCAGGGCCTGTTATCATTAGTTTTCCTCGATCAAATTAGATTGCCAGACGACAGATCCTATTAAAGCAGGGGAGACCTCCAGCATGGCGTGTCCTGCTGGTCCTGGGACGCCGGCCATCGCTGGCACCCGGAAGGGAGGAGGCTGCTGAGGATGCTGACAGTGCAGCTCCTGGGCACAGGGATGCCTTTGCCCTTGTCCTGGTAGTGCAGCAGGGACTGTCCCTCAAGGGCACATGGCTCTGATCCTGCCTGGCACCATGCCACAGCCCCATGTCCTTGAGGGAGAGAACTGCCCTCTCTCACAGGTGCATCACTCCCCACATCCCTCATTTTCAGCACCCTCTCCCAGCTCACACCGAGCTGGCTCCTGGCCTGTATTAATTTCATTTGGTTTTTAGCTCTGCTCCTTGCAGGCAGGGCAGGCCCAGCTGTGAGCTCTGGCACGAGGCTGGTGGGCTGTGTGCCCCAAATAGCAGATTACACTGCCCTTAATCCAGCCACACCTTTGGGGATCCAGTGCTGGGGTCTGGCCCAAGACACGAGTAATGGGATTTGGGCCTCCTTGGAATACAGTTCCTAGCAGAGGAGATTGATTGGCCTATTGATGACCTGCTATTGATTAGCTTGACTCTGAGACAGTTGGGCTCCGGCCTGCCCATAACCCATCAGTAATTACTTCATCTTACTGTGAAATCCGTGGCCACAAAAAGATGTTTGTGGGGCAGGAGGTGCAGCTGTTTGTACTGACAAGAGCATGGCAGTGCCACCAGGCTTTGCCAAGAGCCCCTGGTGGCTCTTCCTGGTCTTTGAGGTGGTATGGATCAGGCTCAATGTCTTTGGAAAGGGTTGGGCTCAGTGGGAAAAATCTTGGTTGTGAGGGACCTCCTGTCCCTATGAACCAGCTCTGAGCCGTGGCCCTACAAGTGTTGAGGGTCTGGAACTGAGTGGTTTGGGATGTGAACTTCTGGAACCTGATGCCTTTGACTTTGAAATTAATTTCGTGCTGGTGCTCAGGATGAGGTTCATTTTATGCAGCCAACATTTCTTTTCCTTGATTGAAGAAAGAGGCAGTGCTGGGGCGGGACAGAGTTCCCTGCAAGCATAATTAATAGCAATTTTTCTGCCCTGCTTATTGATTAACTGTGGAGTTACCCCTTCCAGGAGGATTTCCATGGAGTTACCTCTTCCAGGAGGATTTCCACTGTTACCTTCCCTGGCACACTGGGTAGTTCCGTGTAGGAATAAATGTTTCAGTTGCCCTATAAATAATGGAGCGAGTAAAGATGTTGTGTAAGCGGCGCTCTGGGTTTTGCCAGGAGGGACGTAGTTTGTTGTGAGGGTTTTTTGTTTTGCTTTGTTTTGCTGTGGGATTTTCTGTGCTTGTGTTTTACCTTTTCCTCTCCCCCCCCCTTTTTTTTTTTCTCTATCCCTGGAGTCCAAAACAGGAAGCTTCGCGGAGTGGGATTTGAGGGAAGGGAAGGAGATTAAACTCTTGAAATTAAGTGAATTCTTCTGGGTGTACTGTGCAGAGGTGTGACACCACTGGTGATGCTGGGGAGCGCCCTGGGAAGGGTGAAGCAGCTGAGCTCCCAGGGGAGGTGTGCCTGGATGGGAGGAATGGCCATGAATTCCGGGAATACCAACTTTACTCTCTGGAAGTGTTAAAGCTGTAAAGCTGTGTTTTAATCGTGGATTTAAGGAGGGAGCAGAGGCAGCAGGTCTGGAGCCTGTGAACCCATAGCTCATGTAGAAATCCAAACTTCCAGGCTGATTCCCAAAACCTGGCACGCTGAGACCCACAGTGCCCAGGTGTGGGGCGGATTTGGGCACCTCCAGGCTGGCATGGGCAGGAGGCCACACTGGGTCTTTTTGTGTGTGATTCTGGGTCTTTTTGTTCTGCTTTGACACAACCCAAGGGCATTAATGAGGGAGAGGATGGCCTGCAGAGGTGATGTGTGTGCCTTTTTGGGACGTGGAAGCCAAAGGCATCCAAGTGCTGCGGGGTCGGTACCGGTGTGAACAGCAGCTGGTTTGTAGCAGTCCAGGGAAACTGGGAAGGGAATCTTCATTTCCTGTGCCTGAGGAGAGCCAGCAAGCCCCACCCGAGGTTTTATCTCTAATTCACCTGCATCTTTATTTCTCCTGGTGTGGCAGCAGTGATGAACAGTCCTGGGCAGGGGGCTCATGCTGGCATCTTGCAGTGCCAGCCCAGCTTCCAGGGCCTGAGCAGGGCTGGTTCTCTGCCCGTGGTGTCTGGGCTGCCCCATTCAGCACTTTGTGATGCTCTGAGCAGCATCCAGACATGGCAAAGTGCTGCTGGGCAGCAGCTGGCTGCAGGCAAAGGATGCTCAGGGCAGCTGGGGGAACTGCAGGTTTCAGAGGAAACCCAGCTGGATGAGAGGGGCTCCCAGCAGCTCTGGCTGCTCCTCCTCCTCTTCCCAGGGGTAGCAGGCTGTCCGCCCTTCTTCTGGGGGCCAGCAGCTTTGTGGACCACCCAGCAGTCCCACGTTCAGCGGGGGAGTGGATTAGGAAGGGGCTTTACTCCTCTGGTAGATGAGTGCTTTTAAGCACTTGTGTGTTGTTGTGTGTCCTGCTGAGAAAAAGCCAAATGTTCCGACAGCTGGCCAGACCCTGGATCAGAGGGACTTGAGCTGTAGGTGTTGCAAACAAGGTCTTAATTGATTTATCTGGACACATGACTTTTAATTTTATGGTGGAGTTAAGAGCTTTGCCCCAAATCAGGGACAAGGGGAGAGAAATGAGCTGATGCACTGTGTCTGCATCCATAGGCTGAGATCTGGGTTTGTAGGAGACTGTGTATGGCAGGGATGCCCCAAATCCCCTGCTCATCCAGGGCTTACACTCTGCCTCAGAGTGGAGCTGAAAAGCCTGGAAGGACCTGGGACAGCTGGTGGCACCTGCAAAGGGCACGGAGATGGCAGCGCTCCCTCCTTCCCTCCCTGATTCTGCTCCGAAGTGGTGGGAGGGGAGGGGAAGCACTGAAGGGACCTTCTCCTGTGAGTGGCAGAAACATGAATATTTCACAGCTCTCCGCTGGCCTGGCAGGAGCCGATGGATGTGGGGATTTAATTTTGCTTGACAAGTGCCACGATCCCGGGGCCTCCCGCTCCCTGCTGCCCTTCCTGGGGAGGGAGAGCTGTGCCACCCGGGCATCCCCTGGCAGCGTGCCGGGCTTATCCCAGTGCCTGTGCTGGGCTTTTCCCGGTGCATCCGGCGGTGCCCGGGATGTCTGAGGGTTCTTGCGTGGTGCAGGGAAGGAGTTTGGAAGGAGAACCGCAGGGAGCTCTGCAGGAAAGTGTTTATTCCCTATTTTCTGATGCTTAGTTTGGCTGCAACTCTCTTGGAGGCTGTCCCAGGAGGTCCGGGGGTTGTGGCACCTCCCTCGGGTCCGGTGCCGCGGTGGCACAGCGGGCACGGGGCGGACTGGGGGGCTCGTCAGGCGGAGACGGCCACGGCCCCGACTTGGGTCTGGCCTCCATCACTTCCTGTAGGAAATCACTTCACTTACCCAGATGTGAGCGTACAGCCGCGCTGCCCGCGGGCTGCCCCACTCTCCCCCGCCAAGCCCCAGCCTCTTACGCAAATCGCTTTTCTCGCTTCCTTAATTGAAACTGTCAGATGGGCTTTACCTTTTTTTTTTTTTCTTTTTTTTTTTCTTTTTTTTGTGGTGATACAGACGCATTAATTCCGCTGTGGATATCCCGGCAGCTAGGAGAGATCAATAAAATGAGGTTGCATCTGTGACATATATATTACAGGAGCAGCACCAGCAATATTTCATTGGGAAAGCCGAGCCAAACACACGTGTGTAGAGCCCTGGAGAGCACATTTGGCCGTGCAAGAGGCAGAGTTATCGCCTGGCTGCAGTGGCACTGGTTTTCCATGCCCTCTTGCTGCCCACCTGGCACGGGAAAGGGGTGAGGAGCAGCTCCCAAGCCCTCACTTTGCTCGTGTCTCTGAGCATCTCTTGTCCAGGGTCACTGTGGGGTATTTTTTGGTGTGCTCTGAGTTCATGTCAGTCTGGACCTGTGGGCACAGGGTGCCCTGGCGCTGTGTCTTGGTGCTGGTGGGACCAGCTCCTGCCACCTCCTGCCCCCCACTCACCTCCCTCCAGAAATCCCCATGGCGGGGATTTGTGCTTTGATTATTTTCAAATACTGGTTTGTGTAAAATTTGATTTGAGGAAACATTTTTCTCCCACATGCTGTAGGATTGAGGGCGTGTAATCCCTCCTAAATCGCCTGGACGAGGTTTGTATTGCAATGCCAGTATCAGAGCTAACAAAAGGGGATTAGACGGGAAAATTCTGCGTGAAAACCTGCCGCTCTTGGAGGGCTTTTAGTACAAAGAAGATAAGATAGGTAGAGCGGAGCCATTTTTAACCCAGATTTTAATGCACCCAGTGCCTGTCCTTCCAAGGCAAAGGAGAGGGGAGATGGCATTCCTTTTAACCCTTTCCCTTCCTCTGGCTCTGGGGGGCAGCTGATGCTTCCTTGTGGGGGCAGCAGTGCAGGGTGAGTGCTCTGAGAGGTGCTGGACAGGAAAAGCTGCCAGGGAATGCCCAGAGCAGGGTTTTATTCCTTTTCAAAGCAGATGGTGGGGAAATGTGGAGCTCCATGGAGCCCCCAAAGCTGGGCTGCACCGACAGCTGCAACGTTGAGCTGCAAATGCTCACTGTGCCCTCAGCCGGGGAGCGAAACGCGTTCCCATCTCACCTGCCTGGAGCCAAGGCACGGTGTCTGCATGTCCTAGGGATTGCTGTCCCCTCAGGAACGGCTCTGTCCCGCCGGGGATGGATAACTGTCCTGTCTGGGCCGTGTCCCACCGCCTGTCACATCAGTGTCAGTCAGGAGGCAGCATCGTAACGGAGACAGCTGTCAACCTTTGCGGGCAGCCATCCGCCCGCCAGTGTCTTCCAGGAGCTCAGCAAGTGCCAAGGCACATCAGGCCAGGGGAAGAGATGCTCCAGGGGGAGATGAAAGGATCCCTTCAGTGGAATTCATGTGGAATAAGCTTTCCACGGGAGATATTTCCCGCTAATCCTCCTTAGCGCTCAGCTGATGCCTTGAAGCATCAGGGGTTTATGTGCCTTTTAAAAATTCATTCTCTCTGCTCTAACAGCAGGTACGTGTGTTATCAGCTGCCCTGCCCAGTCCCCTCTGATGCAGGGCTGCACCCTCAGACCTGCTGAGTGTCCTGTCCCAGCGAGTCACCTGAGCCAGGTGAAGGCAGCCTCCCTCTGTGCTGGCTCCCCTGGCAAGGTGGTGGGTGTCAGGTCGCTACAACCACAGGGTTTTGATGGTGAATTTATGGGGGGGGGGGAATGGAAAGGCATCGTGGGCACCGAGCAGCTGGTGGGATGGGAAAACACCCGGACTGCTGCCTTAGCCCCCACCCATCTGCCCCTGCTAATTGCAGCTGGACTTATAATACTCCACTTATCTGGTCAGGGGATCCATGTTAGTTATTACAATTGATTATCACTAAAACCCGTCTGATACCCAGATTTACAGCGTGGCTGGAGAGCCAGGGTCTGGCACACAACTCCAGCCAGAGCTGTCTCTCCACAGGTGTTTGGCCAAGGAGAAGCTGCTTTTCCCTTGTCACTCCTTGGCTCCTGGGGAAGCAGATCCCACAGTGCCCGCACCTTGCAGTGTTTCTCTGCCGTGGTTTACGGTCCTGGGCAGGGTGAGGATGATGAAGCTGCGAGAGCAGCTGGTACCAGGTTGTTTTTATTGTGCTGTCTGTGTGTGAGAGGTGGTGGCTGCCCCTACACCGAGCCCTGTGGTGCAGTGAGGTCCTGCAGATGTTCTGCTCCCATGCTGGGTTCGGTAATGAGCGCTGCATTGGGAGAACCATCATCAATCTGCTGCAGAGTAATCACCAGCAAGTCGGGCTCTTGGAGGGGACTTTTCCAAACGAGTGAACAGAGTTTTCCTGCTGTCGATGAGGCTGTGCCCTCCTCGGCCGCTGGAAAGTTTCAATGCTCTGGGAGATGTGTGGCCTTGTGCACCTCTCCTGTATCCAGCCCACGTCTGGAGCTGTGGGAAAGGTGTGTGATCCTGCTGGGACCCTCCTGCTGTGGCCAAGGAGTGTCGGTGAGGGCCTGTTTGAGGCTGAGAGGAGGCTCTGCAGCACACCCAGAGCTCTCGTGGGCCCTGTGGCAGGGTGGGAGGCAGAGAGGAGCCCCTGCGCCTCCTCAGCTTCACAACAGCTCTGTGGCTGCATGATAAACAACTTGACAAAGTGTTGAAATCCTGAAGGCGGGGCTGGCAGTGGAAGGAGAGGGAGGTCATAATTGCACGGAAAATAATGAACTGCGCTCTTCTTGGAATATGCAGCGGCCTAACAAGAATCGGAAAATTAATTATCTTCTGTAATTAGTGTAATGACCTACACTATTAGAGGTTATTTACAGCAGGAATAAAACTTCCCCCTGTAAATGTCAGGCTGTGCTGTTGGAATACAAAGGCTGGAGCAAACCTGTGCTGGGCACAGCGAGGGTCTGGAGGCAGGGCAGGGTGGTGGCCACCTCTGCTCAGCCAGCCCCTGACCCTCACAGGACCCACCTGCACCTGGCACGGGACCTGCTGGCAATGTCCCTTCATCCCTGGCGCTGGTTCTGTCATCCCCCTTGCTTTGTGTCACCTGGGCTTGGCTGCTGGCTCTGCTGCTTCCCAGGGACTCGCCCCTGAGCTGGATCAGAGCCTGTCTCAGGTGGGCCTTCCCACCCTGGGCTGCTGGGCTGCCCCTACCAGTCGTGCTCATCTCCCTCTGCAATGCTGCCCATGTCCAGATCTTTGCTATTCCCCTTCCTGAGCACATCTTGATTCCCACAGACTCCCTCCCCACGCCGGCTCTGGAGAAGCCCTTTCCCTCCCGGAGGCAGGCGCCAGCTGCGTGTGCATGGCTCAAAATGGAGCCATTAGCCAGCTATTGTTCCTCAGCCCAAAGCCTTGGTGGCTCTGAATCCATCCCTTTTGGTGGCCAGGGTATGTGAAATGGCAGTGTGGGGCACAGGGCAGGGTGTGTGCCCTCCTCCCCTTCTGCAACGGGGCGTTCGGGCTTGGTTTCAGAGGTGCCAAGCTCTGCTCATCCCTTCTCTCGCTGGCCACCTTCCCGCTGTCTCTCCTGCCATCCAGGCTCCCGATCCGGTGGGGATGGGTCCCACGGGGAGGGCAGTGTGACCAGGGTGCTGCGGGTGCTGTCTGGCAGGGAGCAGATGGGCGCTGGTGGCGAGCCCTGGGCGGCAGCGAGGAAGGGCAGGATGGGGAAACGTTGTTGGCGTGGCGAGGGCAACCTGAGAATTGCCTGACATTTTAGCGCCGAGGATCATGACTCCTGCATTATTAAAGGCGCGGTGATAAAATGCCTTACCTGTCACTGAGAACCGACATCAATAATTTAGTTTGGCACCTGGTGATTAAAATGAAATAAGCACTGGTCCAACTCCCTTCCCGGAGCGGCGCCGGTGCTGTGGCGGCCGTGACTGTGCTGAAAGCCGAGGGGATGCTTTCTCTGCATCCTGGTCCTCACCACCCCGAGGCTGCTGGGCAGTGTTATCCGTGCCCAGTGTGTCCAGGCATCCATGTGGTGCCCAAGCTTTGAATGAGGATGGGGACAGGGCTGCTGCTGCAACAGCTGATGTAAGCTCATTGTATAAACAGAACAGAGTGGGGCTCTTGAAACTTGAGAGTGTATTCCTTCCAACAGACCCTTAATGTAATTTGAATGTACAATTGAGGGTTTTTATAGCTTAATATTCCAGTGTTTGTGGTGCATCCTGGAATTTAAGTGTCTTAAACGTAATTATTGTTAATTGCTCGCACGATTCTATAAACTCATCCAATTAAAAAAAAGTTATTAACTTTATAAAATATCGCAGGCATCCCACAGTGCAATATATTTGCAGGAAATAACGGCTGCAGCAGGCAGAGCTGAGATTCAGCGAGGTAAATCGGTGACACCTTGTATCCGTGCCTCCCTCTGCTGGAAGCCCTTTGGGAGTGTGTTGTCTCCTTGGCCGGTGTTTGTGCAGGGATGTGAGGACAAGGCTGAGGCCGGCAGGACACCTCAGGAGCTCTGGGGTTTGGAAAGGCAATTCAGTCTCCTTGCTATAGGACTGAGCAGAACTTCACTCTCTGTTCATGCTGAAAGCACCCCAGGGAGCACCTGGGGATGTTCGGGGGTCTTTGAGTGGGGCACAAAGGGAGCAGCAGCCTCTGGGGAAGGTGAGTGGGGCTGAGAGGCTCTCAGTGGAGCAGAAATTCCTCCCTCCTGGCCTGCTCCCCAAGCTCCCACTCCCCAAGCTGGGACCAGTTGTGGCTGGCCAGGGATGATGATTTTCATCTCAGTCTAGTGCTAGAATTTATAACCAGGGATTTATTGTCCCCTGATTGCTCTGTGCTGCCATTTAACTCATGCCCTGGAAGAGTTATTTAACACCGAGTGAGTGGAGTTGTGCTAACGGTGCCTTGTGCACATCCATCTTCTCCAGCCTCCTCTTCCTGTTTTCCTGGTGGGATTAAAATCCTGGGTGTCCATTCGTGTGGGTACAAGCTCAGTCTGGCTCAGCAGGATTTCAGCTGGAGCTGCCTGGCTTTGCAAGGATTGACCAGTTCCATTCCTGGGTGCCCTCTGCATCTCCCATTGGCTCTGCCCAAAATATCACTCGGGTGGGAGCTGATGGAATCCTCCCAGAAAAGGGGGAGGCTGAAGGTGTGTATTGGGCAGGATCCACCTGAGCCCAGTGTCTTTTTCCCTTTCCATCTCACTGCTTTTCCAGTAGAGAAACAAACAGTCTGTGGGCAGGGGAGGTTTGAAGAAAGGAAACTTTCTCTCAGATGGAGACAAAATTGAATTCAGTGCGTGACTGAAATGAGAAGTTTCCACAAAAGCTTCATTTCGGCAAAGAAGTATTTCCTATGGGATTGCTTCTATACAAAAGCCTTGGTAAGGAGCTATTACAGCTGGTCAAATGCTTTCTCTGAGAGCTGTTTGTGATACTTGCCTTTCCCATTTCCCTTTGCATCCCTCGCTGGAGTTGCTGTCCCCTGTACAGGGGTCCCAGCCCTGGGGCAGGAGCAGCTGCCACGTGAGGATCAGTGGCAATTAATCCATCCTCTAAACAGCAGGGTTTGCAGGTAGATTTTCCATCTGAAGTAGCTGCTGATCTAGTGGCTTCTGGGACAGTGACGGGCTGACAGAGAGCACGCATGAAGCAGCATTTGTCAAATTAATGAGGCATTATAAATTATATCCACAATTTTCTCTTCCATTTCCCACCGCCCCCTCCTGTCGCTGGCAGGGAGAGGGGACCTTGAGGAGCCACTCCCAAGGTCTGTGGGGGCCAGGGCTTTCTGGCAGAGCACCCACCTGGGTGCAGGAGGCAGAGTTGGCCCACTTGGCTGGATTAGGAGGAGAAAAATGCCAGCAGTTCCTCGTTTTCACGAGGAAACTCGATGTAACTTGTATTGATCTCTCTATTACCTCTGTGAAGGGCAGCTTCATTCTTCAAGCAAAACAACCTTTGTATCTGAAATATAGAAATTGATTTTGAGCGGGCGGTGCTGGCATTGGCAGAAGGGGTTGGGCAGAGGCGAGGAGGATGAGGAACAGGATGAGGAGAGAGTCCTTCCAAAGTCAGGCTTGTCTGATCATGTTACCTTGATCCAGTGTGGAAATAAAGGGGTTTGAAAGTCAGCAGATAAACTTTGCTGAAGGTGCTGGAAGCAGAGCAGGGAGGTGAGGAGCTGGCAGGAAGGGGGACGGGTTTGGGAAGAGCCTCATTCCTGGCAGGGAGGTGGGAAGCGGCTCCTGGCCGATAGCGGCGGTGCCGCCTTCTGGGACGGACTGGGGGCCGGTCTGGGAGCGTCCAGGGTGCTGTGGGGAGAGCACCCACACCGGCTCCACCAAACGCTTGTAACCCAAGGAGGCACGGCTTCGTTTTAGGGTTGTTACAGTCCTGCTTAATTGGCTCTCGGGCTCCCTGTGCAAGGCGTCCAGTGCATCTTAATGAGGGATTCTCAAAGACTGGCTTTTTTTCCCTGGGACTAGAACGCGATGGTGTTTAATATTCATGTGTAGCTCTGCTCATTTGAAAGGTAACAAGGGAGTTGGATTCCCTGCTGGCAATGAATCGTAATGGGATCTGGGCTCCTAAATCACCTGCGCATCGCGGAGCTGCCTCCGCCCGGAGTGGGCTGGGCTGGGGTCTCCTCCGGTGAGGCAGCTCGGGGCTCAGCACGGACAGGGGCGATTCCAGGCCAGCGCTGGCACCGGGAAATGCTTTTCCACAGCACTTGCGGTGGGGATCTGGAGTGTCTCGCCACAAGCAGTCACGGAGGTCGAGTTGTTAGCCAAAAGCAATTGGATGTTGACATGACAGGGAGACGCTGCGGAGCGAGAACAGTTCCTGACAGACGTTCTGACAGAGCTGTTAAAGCCTTGGCTACAGGCAGGGCTTGAGCTGATCTTTGACCATTCGGGCTGGTCCGCGTCTGCCAAGGCTGGGATTTTTTGTGCTTTTGTGCCTGGTGTCGGGTGCTGGATCGGGGAGAGGCGGGAGGTGTTGAGAGGCTGGGTGCTGGCACCGTCCGGAACACAGATGGCCACAAATATCAGTGTACGTGGGGGGGCCTGGAGTGTTTGCTGATGAAGGGGCTGGGGGCTGGAGCTGCCTGGCAGTGTCCCCCACTGTCCCCCAGGCCCCTCCAGGGTGTCAGTCGTTCCATCCCTGTTCCCTGGCAGCTCTCCCCTCCGCAAAGGAGGGCACTGTCCCCTCCCTGCATGGTGCAGCAGCGTGGCCTTGGAGAGGAAGCATTTGTGATCCCTGCTTGTTGGGAAGAGACAGGAAATAGCCATGGGGAGCAGAGCTTTCAAGGGGTTTTGCTTTCCATCTGTTCCCCTGCCTTGACTGCCACCCCCATCTCTCGGTGCTTGGGGACAGCAGGGGGAGGCTGTGCTGGGCATGTGTCAGGGAGGACCCCTGGGCATCCCCTGCTTGGCCAGAGTGTGTTGTACAGCAAAATGGTGGCTCCTGGAGCCTTTCTGGGGGATAGTCCTGCTGAGCAGATTGCAGCTGTGCAGAGGAGACCTCACCAATGTCACCTGCATGCCCTGGCACTGGGGGAGCCCCTCGCTTTCAGCCTGGCCAGGATCATCCCTGGACAAACCTTTGGAGCTCTGCTTGCAGTACCTGTGCCTGGCTTGTCAGAGAAGCACTCCTGTTTGTGGAAACGATGCTTTCCCCGTTCTAGGCTTCCTCCCTCCCTCCCTCCTGCTTTTCCTCATTGTCATTTTAGCCTAGATTAAAGAAAATAGGGTGCAGCGCTGTGCGCATGTTCCGAGCGGTGTCTTTTCACAGCACTGTACTGATGCCAAGCAATAATGACAGGTTCAAGCTTTTCTGCATCACAAATGAACTGCATGCAAATGGCTAGTCCTGAATGGAGAATAATTGTCAGCATGGAGAGTCCTGCCTCCTCCGAGCCAGCTCCACCTTGCTTCTGAGGGGAGAAGGCTTCAAACAGTTAATGGGGATGGAGACGTGGAAATAGCGGGGAGCTGCCGTTTCCACTCTGCTAGAGCCTAACCTGTTAGTGCAGAGCTGTGTGAAGAATGTCAGGGATTTGTTCCAAGCGTTATCGAGATGTGGCTTTACATCTGTAAATCCTTTTACGCATCGCAGCTCAGCCGTGAGGCTTCCTCACGTGACGGGCAGCGCTGCCTGCCTGGCCCTGCCACACTGGGCAGGGGCCGTGCCAATGCTGGGCATGATGGCACTTTCAGGGCCCGTTTTGGGTGAAGCACCCACAAAACACTGCATTTTTCACCTCATTCTGGCTGCAGATTGGCCACGATCTGCTTGTTCTCCCGTGCGGAACCGTCTCTCTCTCTCTCTAAGCCTCTCTGGTGCTTTCACGTTGCCCATTTGTGCTGTCGCCCTGTCTCGTGCACCTTGATTATCTTCAGGATTGTGTCTGTGGAAGGCCAAGGGTGGGAGCCCCTCAGCTGGGTTTGGCTGATCCTTGGGGAGCTTTTCCAGCTTATGTCAGCTGTGGATTTGACTTAGCGCCACTTTGCTCTCCTGCCACAGTGCTACCGGCAGACCCGGATTTAGCAAATGATTGTGACAATCTCCAGCACCATCAGGAAAACATGCTCCATCATTCACTGTGATGTGCGCTGATGAGGGGAAAAAAAAGGCTTGTTCATCCATCAGAAATTCACTGATGCTGTCTCTAGGTGAGCAATTTGCCAGCGTTACCTGGTGTCACTCATTAGACATAAGATGTAACAGTCTCATTTACTCTTCGGGCTGCCTGCCACTTACTTACTTTTGCGTTTGACTTTGCACATGAAACTTAAGCTCATTTTTAGCCTCTGTTGAGGCTGAAGTCGGCTTTCAAATTCCTGCTCATTAAGCCCAGTCCCAGCGTGTGGGCTGCAGGCACAGGAGAGGGGTTTTGGAAGCCAAAAAAAGTCCCCTGGTGCCTGTTGCCATTAGGCTTTGCAGAACAGTGTGTGTGTGTTTGAAAAGGCAGCAGAGGAAGCAGTTTCTGCCCTCTTATCACTAGGTCTGAACTTCCCAAAAGGCCTGGGCTTTGGCTGCATTTATCTGTATTTTTTTACAGGCTTGTGGGCTTGTAACTTTTTAAGACATCTACATTTTTACATTGGATTTGATTGATGCTTGTAACTCCTTTAGGTTTTTTTGTACTCAGTCATAAAAATGGGGCAGAAAGTGCCAGAATTCGGTTTCCTCTGAGGAAGCACAGCCAGGGCTTGGGCAGGTGTTTCATGGCCAGTGCTTTGCTGGTGTGTGGAGCAGAGGCACCAGAAGATGCAGGTGGGAGATGTTTCAGTGCTGAGCCCGGGTGTTTCCCATCTCTGTTTGTCTCTGCTGCTGGATTTACCCAGCTTTAGCAGCTCCTCTTGCTGAACAGAAGGTGTGAGAGCAGGGGAAAGATGAAGCTGTGGGTGCTGCTGACTCAGGGACTCAGGACACGCAGGGATGGGGCAGCTGCTGCCTTTCTCTGAGCTCCCAAAATTTCCTGCAGCCATCCCAGTCCGTTGTGCAGCTGTGGTGGGCACTGGAGAGGCCGTCCCTCGCAGCAGAGCTCCTTGGTGTCCATCTCTTTTCACCCTGTTTCTGTGGACAGGAATGGTCCTCTTTGTTTTTAAGAGAGTCCCTCCCATTCGTCTGTCCCTCGCTGCGTCATCCAAACTGCATCCTATCCTCGTGGTTTGCGTGCACTGGATGAATTTAGGATGAATTTCAGGCTTGACACAGGCAAAGGACCAAGTAAATCGGGTAATGCTGAACTGAACTGTGGGATGTAGCAGCAAAGGATTGGGAGTGATTCTGCAAGATGCAGGCTGGGAAAGTGGCGTTTGAGAGGGCTTGATTTTGTCCTGAGACAAAAAAATCCTGTTAGAAGCAACGTTTATATCTCTGCATTGTTGCTTTAGTTGTCACAGCTCAGCTCTTTGGGAGGCAGAGGGTGAGGAGCAGTTGTCTACAACCTGATGGGAGACAAGGTGGTAATCTCTGGGATATCTCTGCATGTGGTGCTGGAAAATCATTGTTTCGGGAACCGTGGAAGGGCCTGATTTCTTTACTGGTGGTGTTTAATGTGCTGTAGAGCTTGTCTGAACCACAGTAAAGGGACTGCTGTTGAGATATGCACTACAGTGATAATGCTGCAAATTCCAGAGCATTAGTGTTATTAAAATGTCAGGCTGATATCTTCCTCAGCATTAAAACTCTTAATGTACTTTATCCTTTCAAACTCATGGTGCTCCAAGTGAAAGCATGAGGGGAAAAAAGGTGGTTACAGAGCAGAGGATTAACGAGAAAGAAAAAGGGGATGCCCTGATGCAAGGCTGCTGTGCAGATTGCTTCCTTGAGCACTTGTGCCTTTCAGTCAGGTTAAAATTCAGCAAGATGTGTTCACTTTTGTGACAACAGCCTGAAACTTGCTC
>JACBWW010000043.1:2843257-2889037 GCA_020086605.1 Lanius collurio | reverse complement strand
CTGACCACTCTGCAGTGCTGGTCACTCCCCAGCACTGACCACTCTGCAGTGCTGACCACTCCACAGCCCTGACCCCTCCACAGCCCTGACCCCTCCACAGCCCTGACCCCTCCACAGCCCTCACCACTCCCCAGCCCTCACCACTCCCCAGCCCTCACCACTCCCCAGCACTGACCACTCCCCAGCACTGACCACTTCGCACCGCTGACCACTCCCCAGCGCTGACCCCTTCACAGCCCTGACCACTCCCCAGCACTGACCACTCTGCAGTGCTGACCACTCCCCAGCACTGACCACTCCCCAGCACTGACCATTCCACAGCCCTGACCACTCCACAGCACTGACCCCTCCACAGCGCTGACCCCTCCACAGCGCTGACCCCTCCACAGCCCTGACCCCTCCGCAGCCCTGACCACTCCGCAGCCCTGACCACTCCACAGCCCTGACCACTCCACAGCCCTGACCACTCCACAGCCCTGACCACTCCACAGCCCTGACCACTCTGCAGCGCTGACCCCTCCACAGCCCTCACCACTCCACAGCACTGACCATTTAGCAGCGCTGACCCCTCCACAGCCCTCACCACTCCCCAGAACTGACCCCTCCACAGCCCTGACCCCTCCACAGCACTGACCACTTCGCAGCGCTGACCCCTCCACAGCCCTCACCACTCCCCAGCCCTCATCACTCCCCAGCACTGACCACTCCCCAGCCCTCACCACTCCGCAGCCCTGACCAGTCCGAGCGGAGCCTCCTCACTCTCCTCAGCTCCCTGACAGGAGGGTGCAGCCACGTGGGCTCAGGCACAAGAGGCAGGACAAGAGGAAACAGGCCTCAAGTTGTGCCAGGATAGGTTTAGATGGGATATTAGCGGACATTTCTTCACCAGAAAGGTTGGCAGGCACTGGCACAGCTGCCCAGGGCAGTGTTGGAGTCACCATTCCTGGGAGTGTTTAAAAGATGTAGCACTTGGGGACGTGGTTTGTGCTGGGCTTGGCAGTGCAGATGGTGTTAGATGGATTTTCCAACATTAACAATTCTATGGTTCTACATTCTAAGCATAGTCCTGGTCTTTCTCCTGCCCTCAGTACATGCACTCTACACCAGGTTACTATTTTTCCACTATTTTTCCACAATGGAACAGGCTCTTCCTCAGTATAACTCGTTTCCTGCTCACTGCTGCTTCCAGTGCCTCTCCTCAAATGGCAGCGGAGAGGAATCCAGTCCCCAGGCAGTGAATTAGGAGGTGGTAGCTGCTCATTTTTCATCTCTGTGATAAAAAAAAATCTAATGCAATCATCAAAAAATAAAGCTGCGTTTTTCATGTCTTCACCATTAGGAATGTCTCTTGCTACTGCTCTCTTTTCCCTCCTACTCCCAAATTATTGAGGTCTCAGCAGCATTTAAAATCTCGTGGAAATTTACTTTTGGATGCCAGCACAGGGGTGGGAGTTTGAGTAATCTCTAGGGCAATAACATTCCAGAAGTGTTGTGTTCCCTTAATAAAAACACTTTTGATTCAGAAACATAAATGTTATTTTTCCAAAGGCACCCTCCTGAACAGGGCTATTCTTTCTTATCCTCACACTTAAGGCATTACAACTCTTGGGAGACGTTCTGCTGCTTCAGTAGCCATAACCTTACATTTATTGCATGTGTGGCCACAGCAGCCCCCTCAGAAAATTTTGTTTAGGGCTGTGAAATTTGCCTCCAGCCCCGAAATTGAATCCATTCTCTGCTCTCAGCAGTGTGATGGGTTCCTGCATGTCTCTCTTTCCCAAGGATGTTTGTGGTTATTGATGCTGAGTGTGGCTATTTAGCACAGACAATACAGAACAAAGAAGAATTTATTAATAAGTCTCCTGGTCCCATATGCTTCCCCGAGGAACCTGAAGAGTGCTATTTTCTCCTTGCCCCATCTATATCTACATGGTTTTGCTGCTGTCCACTCAGATTAAATGCTGGCTGAGGAGAAGGAGTTGCTCTGTAGCATACGGCCGGGTGAGAGCGAGCACTCCGGGAAGGCTCTGTGGGTTATTGGATGGCAACAAACAGGGGAATAATGCAGAATTCCATGAGAATGACACCAAGATGTGACCCAGAGGTGAGGGGTGAGGATGCTGGTGGCCCCAAGCAGCTCCAGGGCTCTCAGAGGTCACTCTGCTTGGCTTTTGGTGCAGGTCAGTTTGTGTCAAACGGGGAGGATATCCACAGGCAGGAGCTGTGCTGTGTCCTGCCGGGTGGCAGGGGCCATGTGGGGGCAAGCAGCAGCTGCTGGGTGTCTGTGGCCCTTCTCCTGCCTCACAACAGGATCTTAGAATCACAGGATACTTTTGTTTGGAAAAGACCTGTAAGATCAAGTCCAACCTGTGCCCCATCCCCACCCTGTCACCCAGCCCAGAGCACTGAGTGCCACATCCAGTCCTTCCTTGGACACCTCCAGGGATGAAGACTCCAAACTTCCCTGGGTGGCCATTTCCAATGCTTGACATTGCTTTCATTTTTCTTGGTGTCCACCCTGAACCTCCCCTGGTGCAGCTTGAGGCCATGTCCTCTTGTCCTGGCAGGAGATGCCTGGGAGACGAGGCCAACCCACGTTGCTGCAATGACATCCTGCAGGCACCCATGGTGGGAGCCTGGCACCTCTGTTTGCCCATCCCTCACTCTGCTCTTGCCCCTCCTGGGATATTGGCTCAGCAGCAGAGCAGGCAGAGAGGGGGAGGATGTTCTGTGGGAGCTCCTGCCTGGAAAATTAGAGTCACTGGTGTGGGGACGCAGTGATTCCTGCTGTGCTTGAGAAAGGGAAGGTGCCTAGGGAAGTTCTGGTGGCTTTTCCCCCGCTAGTGCCTCCTTATGCACTAATTAAAGGTCAGTCCCATTTGCATTCAGCATGTTTCTCTCCTTCCCTGGGCATTTGCATTGGCAGAGGGTTGTTTTCCATTTGACCAAGCTGTGGCTGGAGCCGTCGCCCGGGGGTGAGAGTCTCTGCTCCCACCTTTGGAAACCCAGCAGAGACCATCGTGGCTCAGCCAGCATCTGCAGGAGAGAGGAACAGAGCCCCTCTCGTGCTGCTCCCGCTCCCCAGCCCCACAAGACGAGCATTAGGCATTTATAGGTTTTTCTCCATGGATACATAGCCAGGCACGTTGGTAAAAATACACCCGTGCACGAGTATATTTATGTGCAGTGCAGCGAAAGCAGCGCAGGCTGCGAGCTGATTCCCTCGGGTGGAACACCAGCCTTCCCTCCGAGCGCTTTCAAAGGGGAGCTGTGCTGATAATTAGTGCAAATATTTTGAATACAGAACTCATCACGGGCCTTTGTCGCAGTGACAGGCAGTGACCTGAGATGCATTTCTCCTTTCTTAATGCACCCGGAATATGTAATTAAGAGGTGACTAAAAGATTCTTTATCACTCTTTGTTTTCTAACGTGGCAGGCTGTTATGAAATGCTGCCCCCTCCTTCCGTGGCGTTCGGTTCCCCGTGACAAATGCAGGGATGGAGATTTGTTCTGCTCTTCAAATCACTCGAAGTTCTCCACTTCCAAGGTGTTGTGCCTGCCTTCTGCTCGGCTCAGGGTTTTAAGAGTCAGAATTTGGAGGGGAAGGTGATTGGCAGGGCAGGCACTGGCAGGGGCTGTGGGTGCAGGGGTGCTGCTGGAAGGGCACAGTGAGGGTGAGCACGATGCTGCCATCACAAGTGCCCAGCAGCTTTGGTCACTGAATGCAGGCTTGGTGCTGCTGAAGGAAATTTGTGGAAATAAGCCTGAAAAGCAGGCTGGAGAACACCTCCAGTGCAACCTCTCCAGGTGCTGACACCCCGAGCTGAGGGTGTCAGCACCCAGGGCTGGCCCCACATTAGCACAGGCGGCCGGGCTGTGATACGCTGCGGTAAATGCGGCGTGACAGCACCTGAGCGAGGCTACGTGCAGAACAGATGTCTCCTGGCTGGGGCTGGGGCCGTGGCACAGCGTCACTTCATCAATTATAGATCGCTTCCCTCACCATCAGCAGGAGCCCAGGAATGGGACTGTTAAAGGAGACATTAAAAGGTTTGAGAACAGAAGAGAAACTTGTGAGGAGAGAGCTTGATCGTTGGGTTTGTTCCCGTCTAGGAGGTGATAGAGGGTTGGCAGGGCCTTTCCTGGCTCCTTGGCCAGTTGTGCTGTGCTTCTCTCCTCTGTGCCCTCAGAATTCCCAGCACCTTCCTTGATGGGACCGTCAGCCCTCCCATCAGTGATGGAAAGGGACATGGGTTGCTCCTTCCTCTCTTCCTCCTCTCTGGGAAACTCCAGCTTGTGGGGCTGGATCCTGGGATGGCTGCAGCAGCCTGAAAACCTCCCAACCCCATCAGCTTTCACTCGCCTGTTGACTTGTTTGTTTGTTTAATTGTTCCAGCTCGCCGCCTTTACCTGGCAATCTCGCTTCATTAAAGGGAACACGGGGCTTTTATTAGGACTGTGGAGTGTCATCCAGTGTTTTCACTGAACGTATAATTTGCCATGTATGAAAACCATTTCCAGAATTAATTTACCTACTGCAAACAGTTTGTATTAATGAAAATGCATTTTTCATGTGGGTTTGCTGGCAAATCTGGCTGAAGCTCAAGAGCTCACTTTATCCATCCGGCATGAGTAGGAGATGGAATTTGTTTAAAAATTAAATAAATAACACACCCACCCCCCATTTTTTAATACAATATGGCCCAGCAATAATCTCTGAGGCAGACTGCAAAGGCTGCAGAAAGCTCCATCTGTGGCATTTTAATATGCAGCATTGTCTCCCGTTTTAATATCCCCCCTTGCCCGGCTCGTGTTTGTGTAAGTGAGACGCGAGATGCTGTCATCTTCCCGGGTCACATTTTGCTGCTCAAAATGAACAGAAGTGGAGATGGATGCAGCCATGGAGCCCTTCCCATATTAACACGCATATTTTAGAATAATTGATGCTGAATTCATTTTGCAGCCTCGTTTCTCCTCAGCCTTCCCCCACCCCCTCTTTCATATTTGCATGGAAAAAAATCCTGTGATCCGTCCAGATGGCAGCTGGAGGCTCTCAGCTGAGCTGGGCTGTGCTCTGGCTTTTGGAGGCTCCTCCTGGCCAGGCTGGGATCAGGGGCTGGAGGTGGGATGCTGATGGCTGTGGCAGAGTCTGTGCCACACCGGAGGGCAGGAAGAAGCTCTTGCTTAGGTGTCACCCCAATGATGCTCAGCTGGATTTGGGGTGTCCTTCTCTGCTCTTTGGCCTGAGCTGTTAAAGCAAAGCTTTGTGGGTGGCCAGGCCTGACGTCTCTCTCAGTGGAGGGGACATCAGGTAATAAAACCTGGGACAGCACCCACGGAGCAGCATCACTCTTTGCAGAAATGTGTTCATCAAACCTCTGGGGAAGGGCAGAAGGAGGGTTCTACAGGTACTTTAAAATAAGAAGGTTTGAAACCTATCACAAGACCAGACTAGGGAAACTTGCTCCTGTTTGGGGATTGTCTTCAATTACTGCATGCTACCAGAAAACCCACACCCAGCTCTTTCCTGTAAGTGAAAATTAATACAGGGTTGTGGAATTTTTCTTCAGGGAATCAAGGAAAGTGTTTGAAAACGTGCGGGTGTGTTTGAGTAGAAGATGGTCTGCAGTGCCCACAGTGTTCTTGGCCTTTGTCAGGAGCTCGGTGTCCAGCCTTAGTGACTGTCCCCTTGCTGAGCTGGCTGGGGACCACCTGCCACTTCGGTCACAACCTCTTTGCAGGGTTTGTCTCTGCCTTTTGTCCTGGGAGGTGACACTGAGCATCCCAGCCCAGCGCCTGCTGCGCCTCTGGTGTGTGCAGCTGAGCCCACGAATAATCCTTTGGAGATCAGTGGACATTTCATGTGCTTAAAGTTAAGCCTGTGCTTAAGTGCGAGCAGGACTCAGACTGGCGAGCTGGGCATCCCTGGGTGCTGGTGGGCACCAGGAAAGGGGGGACACCCCTGGGCAGGAATGCCTGAGGTGAGGCTGACTGGAGCAGTGGACCCTCAGCAGAGGCTGCAGAGCCCGTTCTGGGTGTGCACCGGTGCCCTGTGCCTGCCAGTGTGCAGCTTTCAGACATTTCCTGGTGCTTTCCCCGTGTTTGGGGACTCCCTAATCAAGGACATTCCTGAGCACACGTGTCACCTGCCACTCAGCACACAGCCTAACCTCATGCCATGTGTTTATCTCATTCCAGGACTACTGTCAGCAATGCCACTCTAAGCATAAACTTAATTATATCTCCTCAGGTAGCAGCAGGGAAGTGATTTATTGCTGCTTTTTGTTTCCTCCCTCCCCTCACCTCTCTGTGATTACGTTCCCATTTGCCGCTGTGGAGATGCCGACGCTTGACTGCAACTTTGCTGCAGTTGCAGAGCCCATGTCTGAAAAGTCAGTGCTGGCCAAAGGAGGCCTCTTGGTGGCCACAGAGGTCTGTCTTGGTGGCCTTCTCCTTAAACCCACCTCCCTCCTGCAGGACCAACAGGGTGACACCTTGCATTGGGATTTTTTGGGTGGGCAAGTGGGAACTTCCAGGGCTAATGCTCTACAGTGCCCTTTCAGAGGATAATTTTGTTTTAAAGTAATTGCTGTGCCAAGGCAGGAGTCCCCTGGCTGAAGTGGCTCCTTGGGAGCAGATATGCTGGCTCCTCAGTGCTTCTTCAGCTAAAAAGCCTGAGATTTCCCATCCAGCTCTCTCGTGCTGGCTGCTTTTCCCTGGCTCCTTCTCCCCTCGGGTGGGTGCTGACAGGAGCATCCCCGCAGGAGGCTCCTGGCTGCTCTGCCCCGCTGCCAGGCTCAGCTCCTGAGGAAAGCAGAGAAGTTTGGGAAATGCTTTCTCTTCCCTGTGCCATCCACTAAGGCTCCTGCTCTCGTTCTCCAGGGAAAGGGAAGGTGCTTTAATTATTCCTGCCTTCTGGAAAGCCGTGGTAATTAGCAGCGCTGCGGAGAGCAAGGCCTGGCTGGGCTTCTGAGTGCTCCGAGGAGGCAGGAGCTCCTCGATGCTTTTAAAAGATATTTCTCCTCTGAGGTACAGCTGTGACAGGCCTGGAGCTCCTGGAAATGGCCCCTGGCTGTGTGGGACAGGCTGGGATTTGGGGGTTCGTGGGAGCACTGGTTACATTGGGGTCACTTTGGTGAGTGCCCCAGGATTTTTTACAGCATCACATCAGCCAGGTTTCAGTATGCAGAGCACAGCCCTGCCATAACGCACTCGGAATTTCTCCATGTGGTTTTGAACAAATTGCTGATTATTTTTCTCCTCATTATTCACCTGACAGAGGAGCAGGTTGAGTAATTAGTGAACGCGCGTGAACTTTGCCGTGTTTTTATGAATAAAACATGTGTGAGTTGGCTGGGTACTGGCCCTGCTGCTTTAGCCTGTGCACCCACTAATGTCTGTCAGTGAGGAGCATCCCTGGCCTGTGCCACTGTCCCCGTGTCACCCTCCCTGGGACAGCTCAGCTTTTTGCAGTGGAAACTCCTCCTGCCCAAGAGAGCACAGCTCTGTGCTGCACTCCTTGTGCAGGCTGGGCTCACGCTGCCTTCCTCATCGCTGGTGGATGAGGAGCTTCTTTGTGTGGCTGTGATGGATGCTGCACTCAGCCGTCCTTGCTCCCAAAATCAGCCCTGTGCCCGCCCTTCTCGCGTGTGTGTGCGAGGCAGCAGCTGCTCCGAGAGGTGGCCAGCAAGGCTTGAATAGCAGCTGAAAGGGAGGAATAATTTGCATCCCGTCAGTTTTGAAAGGCACTTGGAGGCGGGATCTGGCTGCAGTGCTGCAGGGACAGAGGGACCTGTGCTGGGGAGGAGTGCTGAGTGTTCCCAGGCTGGTGATGGGTGCCTGCCCTAGCCAGGAGGGCTGCGTCCAGGGATCTGTCACCCTTGGAGCTGGACTTGTGAGGCTCGATGCTGCGTGCCAGCCAGGGAGGTGCTCCCCAACCCCTGCCATGTCCCTTTGCACCTCCGTGTCCCTTGCTCCCTTCTGTGCCTGCCCTCCGGGGGGACCCAGCCATGGTGGCTCCCCGGGCTGGGCTGCTGCTCGTCCCTGAGCCCAGCCGTGCCTGCTGAAGCTGGCGCTGCGGCCTCGGGCTGTCCTGGCACAGCCAATGCTGTAAAGGCACCACTGAACCGTGCAGAGCAGGAGGGAGCCTTGGGCAGGAGGCCAGGGGCTGAGAAGGTGTCCCCCGGGCTGGCGATGGCAGTGTCCGCTCTGTCCTCGTGTCCCTTGCCCTGAGCCATGCTCCGACCTGGCAGGGGCACCTCGAGAGCCTTTAGTGTTTGCACGAGATGAAGGGAATTCATCCTGAATGTCACTGCAGGGAAGCAGAGAGGAGGCAGGAGCAGCACGCTGAGCTCAAGCCTCACATAAAACTCTGTGTGTGTGACAGGTGAGCGAGATGCAGGTCACACCTTCTGAGTCATGGGACAGTTTTGGGGTCCCAGCTCTCCCTGATCACCCCAAACTGAGGGGATCACAGTGTGGGGGCTCCGTGTACATCTGTGTGCCACCATGGTGACAAATGGATATTCGTCCTCCAAAAATAATGGGCAACCTGGTGGCGATACCCAAGGCTGCCAAGCCCTCATGTTCCACTCCCTGGTTTCCCCAGGCTAAACCTGAACAGGTTAAAAGCAGTGCTGGCAGCCAGGGCAGCCCCCTCTGTCCCTTGGACACCTGGAGGGCAGGTGAAAACATGGTGTAACAAGATCCCATCTCATTTAAGGGCTTGGAGCCGTGTGGGGGCTGCCCCAGCATCTCCTTGCTTGTTGCTAGGAAATCACATCTGATTGCACGGCTGGGTTTGCCTGAGTTGAGCTCCCGGGCCAGGGATGCTGTGCCAGTGTCGGGAGGACACGGGATCTCTCTTCCCTGTGTCTGTGGTGTCCAAGGCACCGCTTGCAGTTGGGTCCCAGGGGTTGTGCACCTGACTAATTCTTCTGGCCCTGCGTGATTTTTGTGGTCACATTGGGAACTGTCAGAGTATTTCCCTGCTGTCTTTGAAGCCTAAACTGTCACTCACAAGTGCCCCACTGCTCACACGTGCCCTCCCCGATGCCGGGAGGGAATAATTTTGGTGGGAAGTACTCGTGCCAGGCCTGCCTCCATCAGCACTGCCAGGTTGCTAAACAAAGCCACCGGGGCTGGTTTTCTTCTTGGACATCTAACTAGGTCAACATACATTTGCCTTGTCTTAATAATTATTGATAAGCTGCAGCAGATCATGTGAGGTGCAGGAAGGGGCTGCTCCTCCTCCCAGCTGCCGGTGCAGCCCGTGGCAGATGCTCTGGAGTGAATTTGTGCCGTGGCTCTGGTGGAACACGAGGGTTGTTTCCCCTGGAGTGTGCAGCTCCCCGGTGCTCTCTGAACCTTCCCAGCACTGGAGTGTGGGTGACTAGGGAAGGGCTCGTGGTGACACACTGGTGGCTTCTGTGGCTGCAGGGACATTGCTCCCTTCTCGCCCCTTTCCAAAGGGGTGCTGGGGTTCACCCACGTTTGGGTCAGTGTTTGCTGTTCGCTGGTGGTGCTTGGGGAGCAGATGGGAGGTGAGGGCAGGTGATGTGCCTGTCCCACCCCACACCTCCCTCCTCTTCTACCCCCCATGAGTGCTCCTGCGTGCAGGGAAGGCAGGGAGAAGTGGTTTTCCTCTGGAGTCACCCCCTCCAGAGGGGTGGGAGACAGGGAGGAAGGATCAGAGTGTCCCACAGGCTGGGGAGGGTCACTGTGAGCTGTCCCAAGCTGCCTCCAGACTCCAAGCCAGGCGCTGATGGGGCAGTGCCCACATGTGTGGGAATCTGTCTGCCCCAGGGTGGGTGGGTTTGGGGTTCCTTCCTCGGCCAGGGCTCCTCTCTGCGCCACAGCAATCAAAGTGTGCAAACCAACTCCGAGCGAGGTGAAAGGCAAAGAATAAACCCAACCACCCTCTCCAAGCCGCTCAGACTTCAGAGCTGAAGAGGAGGTTATGTCCTGGGGATTTTTTTTTTCTGTTGCTTTTCCAGCACTAATGAGCAGGGAGGAAGTTCTACTCTTTGTTCGAGTCGCGTTCACTGAATTTTTTTCCCCAGTGAGTAACAGGGAGGGGAGGAGGGGATGGGAGACGCCGCGCGTGTCTCGTGCACGCGTGGGACCACGGCAGCAAACAGCAGTGTGGGATCGTTCCACATCACCCCTGAGTTTCAGGTGACAGAGTTTCTTTCGTGAGGCTTTTGGGTTTTCTCATCAGATCAAAACAAGGTCCTGGCTTGAGCAGGATTCTTTCAGAGATGGTGCATGCCAGTGATGTGCAGCTCTCTTGCAGTTTTTGACATCGCAGAGGGAGCTTCTGGCCTCGAGTTCTTCCCACAGGCTCTGGGTAGCTTTTTTCTGAGGAGCCTACACCAATCTTGGCCTTTGCAGAGCTCTGTGTGCTGTCCTTGCCCTGCCGAGCATATTCCTGGCTGTAGAAACACAGACTGTGTGAGGATGTGGCTGTGGGCTCGGGCTCTGCTCTCTCTGCCTTCCAATCCAGTGTTTTTAAAAAGCAGCTCAGAGCACCCTGCATGTGAGAGCTGGGAGCTTGCTGGGTGCCCTCGTTCAGGCCACGTCTTGTAAAACTTCACCCAGCTCTTGCCTTCCTCCTGAGCCGGGACTGGGATGTGGCCAGCCCGGGCTCAGCCCCTGAGCACAGGGACACAATGCCCGGGGGGCACAGGGACTGCCACCTGCTCTCACCCACCCCAGAGCCCACTGCCCCTCCACGAGGGCTTGGCACGACTTTATCACAATGCAGCATGAATTTCATTAGCTCGTTTGCCTCTGAGCCCAGAGATAATTCAATCCTGGGGTGGCTTACGAGGAGCACGGTTTAGTCTGCGGAGCTCCGCAGCCCCTCTGGCCACCGCTGGGCTCAGGGCTGGCTGGGCACGGCCATGGGCTGCTCACAGGGAGGGGGATGTGGCACTCCACACCCTTCCCATCTCGTTAGCCAGATTTTATAGCGTGAAATAACAGCGGGAGCCGCGGCGCGAGGGCTGCGCTGACCGCGGCGGCCGGAGCGGGGGTCCCTCTCACGTGCATCTGATTTTCCTTCCATCTCATCACAGGAAGGTTTACTGAGCAAGCTGAAAAAAATCATTACATATGCTGCTAGTGGCCTGGTTAATTAAGATCTACAGTTCTCTGGGTAGGAAAAGACGACCTATATTTACTGTATGTAGGAAGACATCTGTCAGCTACAAACGCTAGATATCCCAGCGCAGGTTTGTCCTGCTTTTGCAGGCTCTGAATTGCAACTGTTTTAAGCTCTGATGCAGACCAAGTTAATTTTAAGATGACTGTTACTATTCTAAACATAAGGAAGGGCATATTTAGCCTCTCAGTACTCAAGAAGGCAAAACCCCCTGCATGTTTCTAGTAATTTTTCCCTAACAGTTTGCACAAAACAACAACAACAAATCCTATTTGGTTTCTGCAAAAGAATATGTTCGAGGGTGATCGTAAAATAGATTATTTTTAAATCTGCAGATGGTTTCCACATATTCCTCCTCAGCTCACTGCAGCTTTCCACCTCAGTAAACTGGTTTGTAATTTAGCCGAGGGCTGTGGAGCAAGCGTTCTGTCGTCTTGTTTTTCTTGTTCGCCTCCTTTTCCCCCCCACACCCCCCTCTGCTTTCTGCCCCCTTTCTCTCCTCTCCCCTCGCTTCTCCCCTGCCGAGGGGCTGTCAGTGATGGGATGGGTGTGAAGGGACAGTGGGCCGTGACAGGCTTTGCCACAGCAGTCCCCACATCCCGTGGGCAGCCTCTGTGGGGAGCTCCTGGCAGAGCTTGGGCGGGGATTGGGGCTGGGGGGTGATGCCATGGAGCCCAAACCACGCTGCCCGCTTCTTTCTTCGGTAGGGAAGCTCTGCCACACTGGGCATGGAGGTGGCTGCTCCCATCCACACGGCCCCCTCCAGCTGATGGAGTTATTGGGGGACTCAGGCCATGGGGAAGGGGCGAGGGATGCACAGCCCTGGAGAAGATAATTAGAGGAAGGATGCACTTTGAGTTCTGCAATGGCGGCTCCCCCCTCCCCCCGCTCCCTGGAAGAAAACACTGCTTTTTTTATTTCTTTGTTCTTTCACGGTTCGGCATTATAATTATTGAGATTTCACTGCAGGGCAAAATGATCATTTGACAATGTAAGTGGGGAAAATAATTCTCATGTTATCCAGCAGCCTCACTCTTATTATAATTATGGCAAAACTCCTGCAGACTGAAGTGGGGGCAAAGAATTTCCTTCTATGTGGTGTTTGGCTTTTCAAGATTTCTCAAGATTTGATTGCAGATGGGAGAATTTTTTTCCCCTCCCATCAATAATCCAAGGTTGGTGATGGATGGCGAAGGACTGGAGTACCTGTTGTTTTCCCCTTTGTTTTCATTAGGCATTTTCCATTTCTGTCATTCTCGGCATTGGTGATGGATTTTTATGAGCAAATATCTTGGTTCAAGCCATTCGGAATTGTTTGCACAGTAATGTCTGCAGCGGCAGCAAAACCCAATTAAAAAATCAGAGGAAAATTGATGCAAAACTGCAAATCAGCCCCTTTCAAGATGAGGGACAGCAATGGCTGGTTCTGTGCTGAGGCAGGTGGTGGGGGTGTGTTCACCCCGACCTTGGGCTGGGCAGGTGGGGCTGAGGATGTGGGGTTTTCTTCCTTTGGGTGCGGGCGATCCCGTGGCATTGGTGGTGCTCTTGGACAATCTCCAGATGTCGTCTTTGCGAGCTGTCCTTCCTGGGGCAGTGTGTCCGCCACATTCCCTGTGCTATCCTGCATCCTGTGCCATCCTGCATCCCGTCCTGCATCCCATCCTGCATCCTGTGCCATCCTGCATCCCATCCTGCATCCCATCCTGCATCCCATCCTGCATCCCGTGCCATCCTCCATCCCGCACTGCCAGCCTGGTGCCCAGCATCCCTCCCCATCCTTCTCCGGGGCTGGGAGCCGTGGCAGGGATTCACGGCGTGCTGGTGGGGAGGTCTGCTGTCCCCTGCCACCCCGGGGCTGATGGAAACGAGCTGACAGAACACAGGCAGCATTAGCCTAATTATGGCCATACCCGCTACCTCTGCGTGGATTTTCCTTTCTTAGCGACTTCCTGTTTTCCTCTTTGAGATGCAAATTTTTGCACAGTCCTCGATCCAGATTTTCTCCTCATTAGCATGAAATTTGACTAGTTCCGCGTTTTTTTAAATAGCAAATGAAAAAAAAAAAAAAAGAAAATTAAATGCTGTGCATAAAGTAGCGGCGAAGCCCCCGTGATTCTTGGGGGCAGGAGGTGGAGGGGCTGGTGGGGATTTGTGGGAATCACTCAGCCACAGCCGCGTTTCTCCGTGCCAGGCTGCTCAGCTTTGCGGGATGCAGGAATCAGCACGGAGGGGCCGGTGGGCAGAGCCCCTGCCCAGCTCCCCAGCACCCTGGGCTGCTTTCCCAGCCCACCCATCCCGTGCCAGGGCAGACACATACTCAGCCTGCAGATCGCAGCATTTTGTTTTGCTTCCTCCAGGAAAATGACACTCGTCGTAGCAGGAGGTTGAAAACAAAACCGACGCTCCAAAAATCCCTTTTGGAATGGAGTGTTCTCTTGGTGGATTTTATGCGTTTTTACGCCTGCCGTAATCCCAGCCCGCTGCAGCTCCGGTGACAGAGCCGGAGCAGACGGCACTATTTAGTGGTAAATGTCACTCTAGTAATACTCAGCTCTGCTCGGAAATAGAAATACAACCCTCGCTGACGTGCGGCGTGGTGAGCCCGGCTCGGGAGCTGCCCTGCTCCCCTGCCAGCCCCGTGTCCCGATGCTCCGGGAATGCCTTTTGCCTGGCATCGCCCTCCCCCTCCCCAGCTTCCCTGCCCAGCCCCTCCCTCCCCCCTGCTTTCCGCCACATAATGAGTTTGATAAGAAATTGTCTCGTTAACAGGATTAGCCATGGAAATCTCTAGTCCCCTCCTATTCATTTTGTAATGCTCTTCATCCTGTTCTGTAATTTTCTGCTGGTATTAGGCGGCTCTGGACCACCTCGGGAGATTAATTCCTCCTCCTTTGGCAGTGCCAGCGTGGTTGGTGTCAGGGGGCTGCTCCATGGGCAAGCCCCGGCCCCGTTGCCCCCACCCAGGGGATTTCTCCTCCGTTCTCTGTTCAGTGAAAGTGTGTCATTCCCAAAGTCGCTTGCGCAGACAAACCCAAGTGTCCCCAAACACTGCTGGGTTTCAGTGCCAAGCGCTCCAGTGACTCAGAGGTGGATTAAAACCCGGAGAGGCAAACTGTGCTCTCCCTCATACCCGTGTGAATCCATTTCCGTGGGCAGCGTAATTCCAGATTTACTTCTAGGAACATGACTTGCGAGTCTGGCCCTTGGGTAAATAATGACTCTTGATTTAATAACTCCTGCCAGCCCTGCAGGATACCTCACTTCCGAGGGAGCTAATAGAGAGAGATCTTTCCTAACATCTGTTTTCCCAATTTTGCCGACTCGTGAGCCTGGATCTGGGAAGCAGCTTCCGGGCAGCAGAAACTGCCCACTGCCAGTGAGTTCAGTGAGTATGGAAAACATCTGGAAACACGGTGTTCCACTTAAGCCACACGCTGGCTGCTCACACCCTGATGCAGGGAGCAGGATTGGCAGTGCCAGCTCCTGATTATGCCCATCCTGCATTTCTTCTGTTTGTTTTCCTGAGCCCTGACAGGAAAATCCCTGTTTCTGCTGGAAAACCTCTGCACTACCACAGCAGTTGGTGTGCAGTGTCCGGGGCACCCCCCAGGGCAGGGTGACAATATCCAGTGACACATGTCCCTGGTTGCCATCCTGCTGCAAAAATTTGACGCTCAGAAATCCCCTCCAGTGTTTCCTTTTGGACTTGTTGGCTTGTCAGATTCCCAGAGCACCGGGAGTGGGGACCTGGCACAGCAGCTGCCGGGCAGCAGTGTGATAGGAAGGTGACAGTGACACCCTCTTTGTAAACCTTTCCTGCTTTTTGCTTCTCTTGTTTCATGTCTCCCTCTCAGAAAAGTCGTTTAGATGTAATTCTGTTCTTAAACCCTCTCCCTCATGCATGCCTAATGAACAGCAGGCAGAGGTGCCGGGAACGGGCCTGAGTAGGATTCAATCTCGCCAAGTGTCGACAAGTCATTTGGAAGGAGCCCTGGGAGCGCGCCCAGTTTTATTACAGCGTAATTAGAAATAAAATCTTGTTGCGGGAGGAGAATGAGAGATGGGTGTTAATCCTGTAACGGGAGGAGATGGAGCCATGCTTATAAAGGAGATTAGGGAGGGGAGGTGGAAAGCCCGTCACGAGTCCCTGATTTCCCCCCCTCCTCTGCTGTTCCCCCCGCTCTGGCTCCAGCAGAAATTGCCAGGTCCCTTTTGTCGGGAAAGGGCCACTGCCCCTGGAGGAGGAGGATGAGGAGGAGAGGAAGCGCCCCTTGGTGCAAAGCCCAAGCTGCTGGCTCAGCTGGTGTTGGTCGCGTTACAAATGCCCGTGACTCTTCCAGGTGGGAACCTTTGGCTGAGCTCACAGCTCTGCTGCCCTGGCTCTGCAGGAGAGCTCTGCTGCCTTTGGAAGGGCTGGGAGCAGCGACAGGCCTACAGCTCCCCTGGGATTCCCACGGCAGGCAAACACGTAAATAAATCTGTCAGATTTGCGCAGGTCCTGTGAAATTTGCATTGGGCTCGAGTTACGGCTCCTCTTTAACATCTCCACGAGGGAGGGGTGGATGGAGCTTTAATCTCAGTGCCCGGTCCAGTTCCCCTCTGCTCTCAGCATTTGCTGTGGCATGATCTGGGCTCAGCCTGCTGAGATAAAAGGCAGCTCTGGTGCGTGGACACTGATGCCAGCCCGCTCCTGTGTCCCCTGCCCCGCTGGGCACTGCGTCCCAGGGCTTGGGCTGTCCCAGGGAGGGAGGTGGCGATCAGCACCATGGGGTGGGCAGGAGTTTCCATCCTGGCTGGGCTTTCTGTGCGTGTTCCTTGTCCCCAGGTGAGCTCCATGCCGGGCAAATGGCATCGTGGAACAGCAGCCACAGCAGAAAAGTGCCGCTGTAGCAGTGGTGGAAAATTACAGGCTCTGCTCTTTGGGGCTTCCCCCTCTGTGCTTTCCCCCTGGGAGGCGTTTGTCACTTTAAACGTGGCCAGAAATAGCACCAAACAGTTATTGGATTTGTCCGGGATGCCTTGGGATGCACATGCTCCGAGTATGGCTAATTCATAAACGGTGGCACCTATTGATTCTCCAGCAGTACCAGGGGAAAGTTATCTCATTAGTCTTATGAACTATAAAACGTGCTCCCTCCTGAAGCCCTGACCCCTTGTTTTGATAAATCTATATTGGACAGAGCAGGAGCTGGTAACCTGCATCGACTGTAATCTTTCTCTTGGAATTGGGAAGCCCTTGGGAATAATCTTGGCTTCCAGGGCCACCACTGGCAGCTGGATGTGGGAGAGGTGTGTGTGTACTCGGTGAAACCATGCAAGAGAGCCCCCCTCTCACTCTTGTGCTTTTTCCCAGGTTAGGGGCCAGTTCCTGGGAATTTAGGTAAAATTTAGCTCGTGGTGGGCTCTTGGCTGTGTTTGATTTGAGGGCTTTGGTGAGGTTAGATCCAAAGGCAGCAGCTCAGGTCTAGCTGGAAGTTATTAGAGGCACATCGCTCCAACCTGGCCATGGATGTGCTTAATCCTCTGCTTCCTGTAAAGCTTTTCCACCTCCTGGCAGGCAGAAAGATCTGATTTTGTTTGGTGACCTTCGACGTTAATCTGCCTGGCAAACTCAGCAATAAGTCACTTGGGTGAGGTCTGTCGGAGCTGCTTACATCAGTCACTGCCCCACATCTCCCCTGAACCAGCAGAATGTTCCTCGACAGAGCCACTTGTCCCTTCCCAGGAAAAAATCCAAAGGAAGCTGTGCTGTCAGCTTGGGTAGATCTCATACGTGATGGAACGGTGTCGTGCAAGGGGCAGATGCCTCCTGTTGCTCCATGGTGGAGACGTGGATCCTAAACCTGCAGGATTTCTGCCTGTTCCTGTCCCTGGGGGTTGTTATGGCTGGAGCCCCATCCCAGAGCCTGGATCTTGGGCACAAGGCTTTGTTTCCAGCCCAGAGCACAGCAGCACGGGGCTGTGGATCCCCAGGCAGGGCTGCATGTGAGGTGTGGGCTGGGGCTGCCGGCACTTTGCAAAATACAGCCCCGTTACCATGGAAACCGGCTCCCCCCATCTCAAATTCCAGTGTGGCCAATGCTCTCTGCTTACTGGTTTGATGGGAGATGAAAAATTAATGTTTGATTTGCATGTTATTGCAGTGCTGTGGGACCACTCCCCCTTCCCTTCTGCAGGGGCTGTACAGCTCCCAGGGCGGCTCCCACTGCACCTCTGGTCCCAGCTGCAGGCTGGTGTGGGACATGTGCTGCCATACTGGTGTTCACGTGCCATAGCATGGAGGGTTTGGCTGAGATTGTGGCTGATCAACCCCAGAACCCTCCAAGCAGGGTTGGAGTCACAGGGGTGCTGCTGGAGATGTGGGGCGGGCAGCTCCTGCACCCCGTGGGGCTGCCACTGCTTCCAGGGAGGATCAGCACAGGGTGCCAGTCTGGAGGGTGCCTGTGCCTCTGTTGGCCACAACTGATTGGCATCATGATTAATTATTTGCTGTTTGGAGTCCCTCACGCTCTGGTATCAAGCAGTTGGAGTCAAACAACTGGCACATCTGGCTGAGCCACAGCTGGAATGGGTAATGCCAGCACAGCTCAGCACTGCCATTGCCTTGGCTTGTGCCAGGGACACGCTCTGGCACCCTGGGTGAGGATTCCTGTTTTCTTCTGTCACCTGCAGCACTTGCAGGGAATTGGGCCTGGGGTCCTGCCCAGGGTGTGGGAGCCAGAGTGTTCTGGGAGCATCTGCCTCTTGTCCCCTCTCACTTGTGCTTATTCTGCACTTCTGAGTTTGACCACGGAGCTTTCTTCTTGCCTAAATTGAGAGTATCCAAGTGCCTCCAAAAGGTACTGGAAGTAAAAACTGTTGTTTGGCTTCATCAGCTAGATCCTGGCTTAGCAGGCATTGTGCAGGACTTGAGGGAGCCATTTGCAGATGTTGCTGATTTACAGGCTGGGTTTAAAGGTTTTCACTCTGAGCATTCAGCTGCACTAAATTACCTTCTGCAGTCATGGGGTTTCGTAGGGGGTGCTTTGGCTGGCAGCACGGTGCAGCCAAGCAGATGGAGCATCCCATCCCAGCTGAGATTGGTGCTGGAATAAACCCCAAAGCCCCTCAGAGCCGGGGGTGAAAGCCTTGCTTGGCACGGAGGGGCAGAGCAAAGTGCTTTCCAGGTGGGCAGGGAGCCTCTCCAGAGCCTCAGCTTATCCTGCTCTCCATGTAGCCACTACACAGGCCTTTCTATTCGTGTTAATTACTGTTGTAATTCATGATGAATTACAGGGGTCAGGAGCCAGCCAAAGCCTCCTTTCCCCTGCGCCAGGCTCCAAAACCTGCTGGCCTGAGGGGGCTGCTCCAGGAGCACTGCCGGGGCCGTGCTGCCCTGGCTGCTCTCCCACCACCCTCCTCCCAGGGCACAAACATCAGCTCAAGCCCTTATTTGTTTTCACATGATTCTAAGTAAGTTAAGCTAATTATTAACTCAGCGGGACGGATTCACTTTTAATTGCCGCGTTGCCATGGAGCGCGTGGCACCGCGGCGGAGCGGCGTGTGCTGGAGCTTCGTGCCACACGCTCTGCTCACCCTCTGCAGCCACGGCCCGCCTGAATGCGAGCCCTCGGATGGATGGGAGTTCAGGTGTGTGTCAAGACACCCCAACCCCACCTTTACACCTGGGCAGGTGTGTGTGCTTGGCCGGGGTGAGTGATGGAGGGAGGCCATGCCCACAAACACAGTTTGTTGTTGCACACACAAGGTTTCTGTGGCTCACCCAACTTCGCCAGCCAGCCTGAAACTGCAGCTAGAGGTGCACCCCGACGTGGTGGAGGTGCAGAGAGGTGAAGGTCCCTCTTTCCCTGCTACAGCTCCGGTGCCAGCTCAGAGTGCAAGGGCTCTGCCTGACCCAGGTGCTCAGCCTGGGGCCAAGGCTGGCTCACTCACTCTCCTCCTCCCTTTGTGTCTCCAGAAAATAGGTTTTTTATTACTTCTTATGGAGGTTTGTACATATCGGACGTGCAGAAGGAAGATGCCTTGTCCACCTACAGGTGTATCACCAAGCACAAGTACAGCGGGGAGACGCGGCAGAGCAACGGCGCCCGGCTCTCCGTCTCAGGTGAGCACATGGGGCTGGCAGTGAGGGCGAGGGGCAGATCCTGTGCCCGGAACGGGGCCCAGCCCCGCCCGATGTGCGCTCCCCTTCTTGCTTGCCCACCTCTCCGCCTGCCCACAGCACTGCCATCCTGCACAGGGAGCACTGGCCTCGGGTCCCCACAGCGAGGGGACATGCCGGTGGGGGGCGGGAGGTCCCGCCGGGGCTGCGCAGGGGGTGGGCAGTGCCTCGGCTGTGCCCCCCAGCACGCAGCCCCCCGAGCCGGGCGCGGCGGTGGCAGTGCCGCGCGTCACCCCGAGCGGGAGGCGACGGGGCGCGCAGCGATGCGATGTGACAGCCCGCGATGTGAGCAGCCTGACGCGATGTGACGAACATGCAAGCGATACTGCGGCGGAGGCAGTGCAGTCCGGAGTGCCGGGTGTCTCGGGGCGCTCCCGGCTCCGCTGACTGCCCAAATTACTCCGGGAGGGAGGGAGCTCTCCCGACTCGCAGCCGCGGCGCCGCTCCCGCCGCTCGGTGCTGCGCGCCCGCTCCCTGCCATATGCTGTTCCCATCCTCGGGTGCTCCCGCACCGGCTCCTCGAATTAACCCTCCGGAGGACGGGGCAGACGTGGAGGGCTTGCCTAATGTTGCCTCTCGGAGACCCGCGGGTCCCAGCCGTGCCCGTCCTGCCCCACGTCCCTGCGGTGCGGGGGCGTTGCTGGGTGTATCATCCCCAAGTCCGCGCGCTTCGATGTGGCCCGGTCCCCTCCTGGTCGCTGTCATTATTTACACGTCACGGCGTTTTACTTCTGCTTGGGAGTAATGAAAGAGGTTTCTTTCCCCTGGAATTTAATTTCACGCCTGAGACTTAGTGATTAATTTTCTCCTTTCCCAGCTGCCTGATGGGCCCTTTTCCTTGTAAATTTTGAAATGTGCCACAAAATTTGTGTATTTTGCACCAATTAGGTGTCACCTTGAGTAATTCCTCCCGTGCTGAGTTTATTCCTCACATCAGCTACTTAAGAAGTGTTTTCCCTCCCACTTCCCCATATGCCTGTTGTCCTGGCTGCCAAAAGCTGTGCTGGCCAGGTGGGACAGGGCACCCCACGCCCAGCATGGATAATGGGGTGCATCCCACACTCCTGTAGGGCAGAGCCACCAGCTCATGGGGATGGGGAGAGCCAATCTCTCATGGATGGTGCTGACTGGACGCAGTGGTACCAGTGTCCCTGAGGCACCTCACTGCCTCCTCTTCCCCGGGTGAGCCCAATTCCTCTCCCAACCCAGACCCGGCGGAGTCCATCCCCACGATGTTAGACAGCTTCCAGTCCAGGGAGGTGAAGGCAGGCCGGCTGGTGGAGCTGCCCTGCATTGCCTCGGGCTACCCCAACCCTGCCGTGCGGTGGATTAAGGACGGGCGGCCGCTCCCGGCCGACAGCCGCTGGACCAAGCGCATCACGGGGCTGACCATCAGCGACCTGCGTGTGGAGGACAGCGGCACCTACATCTGCGAGGTGACCAACACCTTCGGCTCCACAGAGGTCACGGGGACCCTCACGGTCATAGGTGAGAGCTGGCGAGGAGGAGTGGTGGGGGGCTTAGCCCTGCTGCCTTCTGACTTGTAAAGCCTTTATGCCTTACCCTTTATACAGCTTTAGGGGTTTATACAGCTGTATAAACAACAGCCTTGTATTTTGGCACAGTGTTTTGCTCGCTGGAAGCCACTGTCTTGCACGTGTCCGACGTGTTGGGTGCCTCTGTGCTTTGCTTAGTTGATTTACATAAAATTTATGTTGATTTACATAAAATAAGCTCTAGCCAAATAGTAAATACCATCTGGGCAGGCCAAGTATTTATCACGTGCTGTTTTCCTGGGGGTTCCTCCTGTCACCAGGATCCTGGCAGTACCAGAGCCACTGTGCCTGCCTTACCTGGAGCAGCACTGCTGAGCATGGCACCAGCCAGGCGCCATCAGCCTGCTGGGAGCCAGCCTGGTGTGTCCCCAGCTCAGCACTGTCTCTGTCACATGGACCACATCTTCTTGCAGCCATCCTGCCACCTCCCCACAGTACCCCCGCTGGGGGCCTGGGGCTGTCGTTAAAAGCAGGGGCTGTCAGCAGCGAGGACGGTGGCAGGGCCACCTGCCTTATTGTGCGGTGACATTTAACGCGTAGCCGGGCTGGCGCTCGCGGGGCGGGAGGAGCGGAGAGAGCACAGCGGGGATGAGCTGCCTCCCGCTGCACTGCCCGGCACCGCCAACGCTTCGCCGCTCTCCCCTCTCTCACAGACCCTCTGCGTGTGACCCTCACACCAAAGAAGCTCAAAACAGGCATCGGCAGCACCGTCATCCTCTCTTGTGCCCTCAGCGGGTCCCCCGAGTACGTCATCCGCTGGTACCGCAACACAGACCTGGTGGCGGTGGATGACTACATCTCCATCCGGGGCATCAGCAACGAGACCCTCCTCATCACGGCCGCCCAGAAGAGCCACTCTGGGGCCTACCAGTGCTTTGCCACCCGCAAGTCCCAGACGGCACAGGACTTCTCCATCATCACACTGGAGGGTGAGCTGGCTTCCCTGGCTGTGGGGGCTTCTTCCTCTGCCCCTCTCTGAGGGGATGCTTTGTGCATGGCTGGGGGACAGGGAGACCCACTGGGGTGGGGGTCCTGAGGCTGCTGCCAGCGTGTTCCTGGGCTCTGTGTGCTGTCTGCAGGGACACAGCGTGGTCGGGATGGGGAAAGACCAAAATAAGTGTTGACTTGCCATCCCCAGCCCCTGGGCACCCCATTCACCAGGCAGCCCTCCCTGATCCAGCTCACTGAGTGTTTAGACAAGGGATGGGCTCTGCTGAGGGAGGTGTCCCCTCAAACTGGCATTTGCATCAGCCACCATTGCATCACCCCTCGCCCCGTCTGCATCTCCCTGCCACAGGGATGCCAGCACAGCCATGTGTGTGTCACCAGCTGGGCTCCTGTCCCAGCTAAGCCTGGTGTGGGAGCTCAGTGCCATCCCACCAGCGGGTGACTGCTGCTGCCTGTGGCTGCCGCTCCCTGACCCCCGTCCCGCTGGGTGCCCCCCAGATGGGACCCCCCGTATCGTCTCCTCCTTCAGCGAGAAGGTGGTCAACCCCGGGGAGCAGTTCTCCCTGATGTGTGCCGCCAAGGGGGCCCCCCCGCCGACCGTCACCTGGGCGCTGGACGATGAGCCCATCCCGCGGGACAGCGGGCACCGCTCCAACCAGTACACCATGTCTGATGGCACCACCGTGAGCCACATGAACGTGACCAGCCCGCAGATCAAGGACGGCGGCGTGTACCGGTGCACCGCGCGGAACTCGGTGGGCAGCGCCGAATACCAAGCGCGAATAAACGTAAGAGGTGCCTGTCTACTTTTAAATATCAGAATAGGACTTTTACTGGGCTTTTTGGTTTTGTTCTGTTCCCCAGCTGATTGTTCCTCCTCGCCTCTCCCTCTTCATCCCAGCCGTGTGGGTCTCCCTGGCTAACCCAGCTTTGTTCCCTGAGTCCTGCCCTGCTTCTTGCACACTTGCAGGGTTGAGCCTCTCTGATGCTTAATGCAGGGAGTTTAACAAAGTGGAAAGCAATTCCAGAGGCTTGGAGAACTGGAGCTTGGCTTTATAGGAGTCAAAGGGCAGCACTGTCCGTATTGGACACACTCCCACCCTACCAAGCCTTGCCTTGGGTGTGCACAGGGTGGGCAGGCACCCTCTGAGGGACCCCACTCATGGAGAAGGAGGTGGCAAGTCCAGAGGTGTCCCAGATCCCTCATGCTGTCCCAGCCACCCCCGTTCCCTACAGGAGCCCCACTCATTGGCAGCCACCGTGCCCAGCGGCACCGGGATCTCCGTGACAAACGATGATGAGGCAGCACGTGAAATCGTGGAAAATGAGCTTTGATTTGTCATGTCTGTATTTTCTTTGTCTGCTAAAAGCCATGGCTGAGTTAATCACTGTGTTATTGCGGCTGCAGCGCGTTGCTCGGTGTGTTCCGGGGAGTGCTCTCAAGCACGGGGTATGGTGTAAGCCCCTGCCCATTAATAATCCCCAATTAAAGCTCCCAGGCTTACAGGTGGGAGCAAGACAAGATAAGGGAGCGTTTATTTGTCTGCTGAGAATGAGGGTTGAAGGGCTGTGTTTGTCTGTGTCTCAGGTTTGAAATGGATCTAGTGGCTTTTTGGCTGGGATCCCAGGAGAGTCGGAATTTTGCTGCCGTTTACTGCTGAATTTGGAGGAAGTTCATCCCTCAGCCAGGAGAAGCCAGAGCAGCGTTTGCAATGAGGATGTTCCCTTGTCTCCCTTTTTCCCCTCTCTCAGCTCTTGATGGGCTGTCACTAGATAAGATTCAGGTTTCTTTTTCAGTGACACAGAGCATGTCCCTCAGATAGGCCCAGACATGGTTACAGAGTGAGATGCTAATTCCTTTCTTCCTGCTCCTTCTCTTAAAGTGTCTTAGAATGAGAAACACCCTCCATCAGCTGATCCTGAGTGTCTGTTAAGCTCTTATCCTGCGACGCCCTCAGGACGAGGAGTCAAGACAGGGTTAATCCTTAGATTACTTTGCTATTTTATGCAGTGGCTGGGAGAACAATGTAATTATTGATGCATGAAACCTCTCGTTTAAAGGCTCACCTGCAGCATTCTCCCAGTCCTTAGGCAGCTCTGAAGCCAGACAGAAACTGGTGGCTGTCTGGCTTTTTAGTGATGCCCAGGATGGCAGTGGGGGGCACAGAGAGGTGAGGCATAAGGAGGTGAAGTGTGTTTGCCTGGGGAAGTCAGGTTCCCATAGCAGCTCTTGCCAAGGACGTTTGGCACAATGCAGGCAGCTTCCTCCTGGGAGAGGCAGAGAGAGGCTGTGATGGTGGCAGAACTCTCCCCATCTCTCCCATATCTCTGGTGCTGCCAGAGGAGCTGAGTGGAGGCATCCTGGGCAGCCACAGTGCCCAGTGCAGAAACACAGACGCCATCCAACCTTCCCCAATGGGCAGCAGTGGTGTGTGTGGTCTCAGCCTCCTCAGCACTGGGGTGGGATTTACTGTTTGAAGCATGGCTGTGACCCAGGAGCAGAGCCCTGCTGGCAGGTGAGGGCGAGGAGCTGTAGTTGGAGGTCGCAGCCGTGGAGCGTCTGTCCCCACACACACCGAGAGGAGCCCGTGCTGCCTCCTCACCCAAACCAGGCTGGCTCCCGGCTGTCCTGGTCACTCCTCTGCCTGTGAGGCTTGCTCTGGAATAGCAGCAGATCTGCATACAAGCAAATGGCCCTTCGGAATTAACCTAGCCTGCCTCTCCCTTCCTCCCAAATATGTAGGTCCCCCGAGCATCCGCGCCATGAAGAACATAACAGCGGTCGCGGGTAGGGACACTTTCATCAACTGCAGGGTCATCGGGTACCCCTATTACTCCATCAAGTGGTACAAGGACTCTCTGCTGCTGCCCGATAACCACCGCCAAGTGGTCTTTGAGAATGGGACCCTGAAGCTGATGGACGTGCAGAAAGGCATGGATGAAGGAGAGTATCTGTGCAGCGTCCTGATCCAGCCCCAGCTCTCCATCAGCCAGAGCGTCCACGTCACCGTCAAAGGTGAGAGGGTGGGGACGCTGTCCCTGGATGGGAGGGAGGGCTGCTCATCCAGGTTGTGTTTGGGATCTCCCTGCAGTGGGATGGAGGCAGAGGAGTGCCACACAGGGAACTGCATGGCCAGGTGGTGGCTGTGCTCTGTAGTCAGCAGTCATGGGAGCTCAGCTCAGCCCTCAGGAGCTGGCTTGGCTACCTGGTCCTGCCTGCCGCCGGCAGCTGCCCCGAGCCACGCCGTATCCATTTCCCCTTACAAGTGATGGAGCAAGGATTTATGGTGTAAACATAACGTATTAAAACATCTAACCTTTGCTTGGATCACCTTCACCAATGTTTTTCTGTGTGTGCTAGCTTTTAAAAAAATAATACTCTCGGTCTTCCGAGCACACAGAACATCTTAAAAGCTTCTCCAGGCCATCAATTATTCAGCCCCATTGAGGGAGCTATCAGTCCTAATGAATTGAGCCGGATGCATTCCCTCCCAGTGACTGGCTGAGATTGTGCTGGGAGCGCGCTGTGCTCCCGGATCTCCCGTCCTCAGGAGTTGTGGGGTCGCCTCCGCCCGTCGCCAGCTCGGTGTTTGCAGTAAATCATTCAGACAAACACGGCGGCGCTGGGGACAGAGCCGGCCAATTGTCATCCTGCCTCTCACCCAGCGGGGAATTCGTGCACTGGATTTACTCTGATCCCCCTCCCTCCCAGCCACCATTTTCTTATTAGGAATCAGGTTAGCGAGAGAGCGCATCAAGCTGATTAGAGTTGCTACCACTTGATTAGCTAATGCTCTTCTCCAAGGCTTCCAAAGGGGAGAGGAGGCTCTGGATAACCTGTCTAAGGGCAGTGCAGGGAGGTCTTCTTGCCCCTGGGGTCTGCAGGGCTTGGCCAGCCCTGCTTTCCTCACCTCACATAAATCCCTGTCCATCCCAGGGCTTGGAAAGAGGCCGGAGATGCCAGTCTTGTCTTGGGACATGTGGGACAGGCAGGGCTGATGTGGGGAGACCGTCTCAGGATGTTTGTGAACAGTTAAATAATGGGATTTGCTGGAGGGGAGCAGGATGCTGAAGTTCAGCTGAGGATCTGTGTATCCTAGGAAGCCACCACTACTGAACCCTTCCCAATGTGGATTTACTGCCTCAATTAGTGGCCAGTGACGGGCTGAGAAAGGCAAGTGTGTGGGAGCACAGTGCAGCACAGGCCAGACATCTTCATTCCACTGCTGGATATTTACACCCAGCCCCACTGGCTGAATTCCTCATTTCCTCCAGCCCTTGGAAAATGGCCTGTGTAAAAGAATAGCAAAAGCTCTAGAAGAGAGTCAGAGAGTGAATAAACATAACTGTGTAGCACAAGGAGCGCGGGGTGCCGTGGAGCACCATAAAGCTTTTACGGCTCCAAGTGCCTGGTGCCCACAAGAAATGCCACCAGTGAGTTATGCAGGTCCTTCCATCACAGAGCAGTAAAAGCTTTACAATTCCCTGTGGCACTGCTCCCCCAGGAGCAGGGATTTGCAGGCAGCCCCCAGCCCTGTTCAGGAAGCATCGCCCCCATCTCGTGCTGAGGGAAATTCCTGCCCAGATGTAGCTGCTGCTGCTTAGCCAGGGGACCCCAGGATCCCAGTTTCAAACTTCCCTGCTCTGTAGGGCTTTGCTGCTCGGGGGTGCTTCTGGGGCCTCTTCTTTGCACTTCCCCAGCAGCACAATCCAAAATCCAGCCTCCTTCAAGGTGCCCTGACAGCTCCTTATTCCGGCACACATCTTTGAAGGTTTTAATTAACCCCATGTGGGTTGGTGCCATCCTGGGGCTCCTGCTCAGGGGCTGACACGGTGCCAGGGCACTGTGGGGTGATGCTTTACCCCACAGGAAGGCAGAGGCTGTTCTCTGGGGTGCTCTCTGGACTGGAGCTGCTGGGATGGGCTCAGTGGTGGCTCTGCTGTGGGCAGGGTGCTCCGGGCTGCGGCCAGGCGAGAGCCTGGAAGCTCTGGAGAAAGGAGAACCACGGCAGGAGCAATCTAGGAAGGAAAGGGGAGTTGTGAGCTCTGTTTGTGGGAAGCTGGAGCAGGGAGAGCTCGTCTGTTGGCCAGAGGGGCGTGTTTGGAGAGGTGCGGATCCACAAGCCCATCCCCGCTCTGCAATAGACTGCAGTGCATTCTCAATTAATTATTCATTAATTATGGAAAACAGGCAGCACTCCATGGCTCTGGCAGCTCGAGCCACGTTGCCGTAGCCGGCAGAGGGACAGGCCAGCCCTGCCTGTACCCTGCCTGCCTGGTGGCAGTGGCTCCCACCTGGGGGACAGTGACAGCCCCTGCTTGCCTATGCACTGGACCAGGGAGCAGTGCCAGGACCTGAGGGATGGGATGGGCACAGGGTGGAGGTGGGAGCCCAGGGAAGTACGTGGGGGTACAGGGAGCTGCCCCTGTGCCTGCGTGAGAGGGCAGCTCCCCACTGCCGAAGGGACAATTGGCAGCCTGCTAATTTAATTACGGAGACTGCAGAATGAGGATCTCATCTACCAGGTGCTGAGCCTTGTTAAGCTAATTGTCTCCCTCTCTCCGCTTTCTTCCCCCTCCCACATTGCCAGAGATGCTGCGGTTGCCTAATTAAGTTATCAGAAAGATAATGGCTGGTTCTGAATCCAGCGCCTTTAAGAAAAGCATCCATCTAATAATGGCTTTTCTGGGAGTGGATAAATGCTGAGGTGGAATTTCGGGTGGCACGTGCTGGGGGTGGCCAGGGCTTTCCCCCGTGTGGGGTCAGCATTTCTCCGTCCCACTCGCAGCAGGGTGGCCCTGCCAGGTGGGAGAAGTCTTCCTGCTGTTCTCTGCTTGATGGCACCTCCTGCTGTCCCCTGGCCTTGTTCCTAGTGGAATCAAAAGCCTCTCTTAGTTTCTGGGCTGCTTCTCCTCCTGGGACAGCATCTTCCCCAAGCCCCACTGCAGCCCATCCCCACTGCAGGAAGGCTTTCCTGGGATGGGCTCTCCAGCATTTTCTCTCTCTGTCCTCAACAGTCCCTCCACTGATCCAGCCCTTCGAGTTCCCACCTGCCTCCATTGGACAACTCCTCTACATCCCCTGCGTGGTCTCCTCCGGGGACATGCCCATCCACATCACCTGGAGGAAGGACGGGCACGTCATCCTCTCCGGCTCTGGGGTCACCATCGAGAGCAAGGAGTTCATGAGCTCCCTGCAGATCTCCAGTGTCTCCCTCAAGCACAACGGGAACTACACCTGCATCGCCAGCAACGACGCTGCCACCGTCAGCCGGGAGCGGCAGCTCATCGTGCGGGGTGAGCCTGGGGCATGACCCGGCCACCTGCATCCCACCCGGTCCGGTGGGAGAGGGAGGGTGGGCAGCGAGGGAGGGCAGCACAGTGGGGAGCAGAGGGAATTTGGGGGGGTGAGGAGCGAGGCTGAGCCATGGCACCCCTGGGCCTGCAGGCATTGGGGAGTTGTAGGGATCTGATGGGGATTTTCCTACAGTGACCATCCTTTCTCCCCAACTCCTCAGTGCCTCCTCGTTTTGTGGTCCAACCCAACAACCAAGATGGCATTTACGGAAAAGCCGGGGTGCTGAACTGCTCTGTTGACGGGTACCCCCCTCCGAAAGTCATGTGGAAGCACGCTAAAGGTAGGGATGGGTCACAGCAGTGTGTGGGGGTGTCACCAGGGGCTGGGGAGAGTCCCCTGGGCACAGCCACTCCAGCTCCAAGCCTCGTGAGGGCTCCTCTGCCTCAGCTGAACTCTGTGTCTCTTTGTCCCCTCCTAGGAAGTGGCAACCCCCAGCAGTACCACCCCATCCCCCTGACGGGCCGCATCCAGATCCTGCCCAACAGCTCCTTGCTCATCCGCCACGTGCTGGAGGAGGACATTGGCTACTACCTCTGCCAGGCCAGCAACGGCGTGGGCACGGACATCAGCAAGTCCATGTTCCTCACCGTCAAGAGTAAGTACCTGGGGCTGCACCGGGGGGCATCGTCACAGGGACAGGGACCTGCTCCTGGCACAGCCACAGCAGTGGCCAGGGCAGCAGAGGTGGGCACAGTGAGGGGGGATGTGGGGTCACCAGCAGAGCCTGGTCTGGTGCTGCCTCCTCCTCTGTTCTGAGGGTTCCAACCGCACCAGCCGCACTCCAGCCTCGGCTCCACACATCTCCACGATCGATGCAGGGCACAGGAGGGCATTGATTCCTCCCCTCCAGGGACCCGCTTCCCTTTTGCTATTAAACACACTTTGTCTTTAATAAAACCAAGCAATCAATCTACATCATCCAGGAGGAAAGGAAATAGCTGGGCTGCTTTGACAGGGATGGGCTGGGAAGTGTTGTTAGACACCGTGTTTGAACTGTGTGTGTTATTGGATTGCTCTCCCGTTGCTATCAGCAGAATGTATAATTGCCAGCTTCGTGTTATTTATTGGGCTCGTTGCTGCCAGGAGCATTCAAATCTCCAAAAGGAGATGGGGGGTCCAGCCCCATCACCCTCACTCCTGGTGTCTCCAGAAGGGACTGGGCTTGGGACTGGGCCCAGAAGGACTAAACTTTGCCCTGATCATGCTGGGAATGAGGCAGTGAGCACACTGTGCGAGAGGGGATGGATGCTGCAGGTGAAGCCATGGGAGCCACCACCCCCTGGTTGTCTGCCTGGGATGCTGTGGGCAGAGGGGATGTGCAGCCCTCTCTGGTCACCACCATGCCCTGGCCTCTCCTCCCCAGCCCGGTGCTTTCTCTCCCAACACTGGCAGCTATTCCTCTCGGGGGTTTCTCCCCTCCCCATCCAGCCTCTGCCTTTGCAGGTTCCCATTCCCCTCCCTGCCAGCTGTTTAATTTATCCCTCCGACTGATGAATCAAACCCAGCGACTTCAAACAAGGCACTTCAATGAGGTGCAGGTACAAAGTCAAGGCGATTAATCCCAAGTGAGCATGCGAAGTCTGGGAGCCTGAACTGGTGCCGTGTCCCTGCTATCTCCTGTAATTGCATCCCAGGACAGGTTGCTTGCTGACTTGAATAGCACATAACCTTATTATGCGAGTGCTTTTGCATCTCCCGGAGCCCTCGCAGCCTTTGAAAAGGTTTGGATGAATAGGTAGACGAAGCGCCACAGCCAATTAAGCATTAGATGGGCTCTTTGTTTTGTTTCATTTTGGGGTTTTTGTTTGTTTAGTGAAATGTCAGCCCAATTAAAGGGAGATCAGCACTGGCTTTCCCTGAAAGTCAGGCCACAGCGGACCGAGTTAAATGAGAGTTAATCAGAGCCCAAACAAAGCGTGCTGGCCATCAGCAGGGGAGAGGGGAGTGCCACAGCCAGCTGGTGTCACACATCCCCTGCCCTGATAGCAGCAGCAAGGGGCTCTGGGGAGAGGTGGGACAGCCAGGTAACACACTGGACGCTGTGTGCTGTCCTGGCCGAGTTCCATGGACTTGGCAGAGCCAGGAGGAGCTGGATGCTGCTTTGGTCAGTGGATGGGCGAGGAGAGTCATCAGATTTGCTTGGGGAATGTCACCTGTGCAGTGGAGGCTTTCCTGTCCCTGGGTGCCATGTCCCCTGGGCTCCCACACCACGGCAGCCTGTCCTTCCCTGCCCTGGGAAGGAGCTTGCCAGCATCCAGGCAGGGTTAGTGCAGAATGGAAGGTGGAGAGTGCTGGAGTATCCGAGCGTGTGCCCGAGGGGACAGCGGGCTGGGCTGGGCGCAGGTGAGGGGCCCAGCAGCGCGTGATAAATGCATTTAGCACATGGCTGCACACCTGCCCGGGTGTCGAGAGCGCGTGGGATGGGGACGGTGGCGTCCTCAGGGGTCCTGCCGGCTGTGCCGGAGCGCTGGGCACTGGGGAGGGGGCCCCTCTGCCTGCTCCCTGCCAGCACCTCAATGCCAGGGGTCCAGCCAGGGGCAGGGAGAGGGGGCTCTCTCTGCGGTCGTGGCACAGCCCTGTTTGGAAGTTCGCTGCCACACGGCACGAGCATAACTGATTGCTTCCATGCAATTTGAATTAATCTCATGCTTCAGGTGAAACTCAGCTAATCAGTGTAGAAAGGAAGCTGAGACGGGTGCAATCAAATTAACATCACAGAGCCAGCTCCAAACAAGAAAGAGGGGGGCGAGGGAGGCAGGCACAGCCCTTGTCACCCTTGTCACTGTTCTCATTCAGTTGTCACCAGCGCTCTTCGAAGCGGCTCTGCCCCAGCAGGGTGCGGGACGGCAGAGCGTGCTGGTGGCTGTCGGCTTCCTTTGTTCCCAGGCTTATCTCTGCCCAGCCAGCGGGACCAGCCTCTGTTTGTGGCCTTGTTAACAAGGCCATGGGCACAGGGAGAGGCTGGGTAGATGGGTGGGCCCTGGTGGGCACAGAACGGAGGGCACAGAAGGCATTGGAGGGGAGCTCTCCTCAAAGGAAGCCTGTCTGCCTAGAGTCCTGCATGAGTTGTAGCTGATGCCACATTATTGATGCCCCTGCACCCAGGAAGAGGTCACAGACTGGTCAGGAGCAGCCCCCAGCCACCCTCAGAGGTCCCTGCAGCCAGTCTCAAGCAATGTGATCCCTCTGTAAGCTGCAGAGCTGTTCCAGGGCAGGTGTTGGGCACCAGTGCCCCAATCTGTACTATCTGCACAGCTGCTTGGGGTTTTCTTGGGGCTTGTTGTGCTCTTTTCCTGCTCTGGACTACGTGCAGCTCCCTTGGGACCCTGGCAATTGAGAGAAGTTGATATGTTTACATCCAAGGAGCTGCTTTTAATCAAACATCAATAAGTGCATTTCAGTGAAGCAGAGCCTGAAACGGAGCTCCTCTCGTGGGGCCTCTGCTCGCTGGGAAGGGGCTGGCGTAGCCAAGGCTGCTGCAGCCCTGAGGGGCTGCCCTGCCCCTTCAGCCCCACAACTACACACCCTCTGCTGCTGCACTGTCCTCCAGCCTCGGCTGAATGAGGGATGAGTGCAGGGACCACACCCCCAGTGCCCCTGTTTGCCAAACAGCAGGGTGGCCCCTCGATGGTTTTCCATGGCAGGAATTGGGCACAGTGGGCTGGAGCCTGGCAAGAGCTGCCAAAGTGCCAGGACTGGGTGCTGAGCCCCTGATGCAACTGTGGGTGCCCTTGAGCTGTGCTGTGCAGTCAGCCCCGCTTTGGGGCAGGTGCAAGAGCCCCCGACCGTCCCTGTGCTCTGTCCTCACCCCAATGGGACATGGGATGCGGGGACAGTCCTCCCCAGGCCTGCCTCTGTGCCAGTGTATCCCTGACCAGGGGCTGTGGGCAGGCAGAGGTGTCAGAGCACGGGCAGGCAGCTGGGGATGGGACAGGGCAGAGTTAGGAGAAGTCTTGTTTCTTGTAACCCTTGGTGCCCCAGGCCACAACATCCCTGCTCTTTGCCATTCCCTGCCAGCTCGGGGGTGGCCATGCTCCCCTTGGGGCAGGATTGTCACAGTGGGCACCAGGCTGGGCACTGCGCTGTCCTGCACCCCACAAACTCCGGCAACTCCAGAGGAAAGGTTTTCTTGGCTGTTAATTGAATTACATTGCCACAGAAAGCCAAGGAGTCGTAGCTCATTAGAGCCTCCTGTGTCCCATTAGAACAGTGTGTGTTGCCTTTGCGGATTGTCATTATCATACATTACTGCAGGACTCAGCACTGCTGTTTGTTTATGCATTACATTTTTTTCTGCTTACCCAGCCTGCCCTCGGTCCCCCAGCCCATTCCTCCTGTGTAGTGCCTGCCACAGCCAGCTCACTGCATGGCACTGGGCTGGCACAAAGGGCTTGGCTCCTGGAGAAGGGAAGAGGCAGGCCAGGGATCAGTACAGCATCCTCAGAGCATAGATCAGCCATCCCCATCTGTGCTGCACCCACTGCTTGAGCACCTCTGGGTTCTGCACCCCAGCCAGGTGGTGACCATGGCACAGGGTGTCCCCACTGGCCCCATTTGCATATTGGGGTGGCTATGAAAAAAAAATCATCTCTGGCATCTGCAATGCAAAGGCGGCCTTGCTGATGGGAAATCACACTCTGCATTCTGCCCAGGTTTATACGAGTGAATTATGCAAATCCGTGATGGAAAACATTCTTCCTCTCATCCTCGGGAGTGTAAAACCTTAGTCAATAATTCATACCCGCACGTCTCAGACTGGAGGCTTTCTCTTCATTATAGTGTGCACTTGGTTATTTGTCTTTCACGTTTTATTGTCTACCCCGGTGTAATGCTATGCATTATAAAATTTATCTGCTTCATTATTTTATGATCCTGAGCTGTATAATGCAGCGAGACGGTTCCGCTTCGGGCTGCGGGGCCTCTCGGTGAGAGCCGCATGCGCCGTGTCCTCGGTGGGTCCGTGGGCTCTGCGGGGCCGGGCAGCCACAGGTGGCACCACACAGGTGACACTTGGCCTCCCCGCAGTCCCAGCCATGATCACCTCCCACCCCAACACCACCATCGCCATCAAGGGCCAGACCAAGGAGCTGAACTGCACGGCACGGGGCGAGCGGCCCATCATCATCCGCTGGGAGAAGGGGGACACCGTCATCGACCCCGACCGCAACATGCGCTACGCCATCACCACCAAGGACAACGGCGACGAGGTCATCTCCACCCTCAAGGTGACAGCTGGGGGTTCTGCACCTGCCTGGGCTGCCAGGGGTCTCTCTGGGTGTTGGAGGGAAGAAAGGGGTGTGCGGGGAGGGTGTGGGTGGTCCCCAGTGGGTGTCAAAAACCTGGCACTGCACTGGGCTCCCTGGGTGGCAAAGCCAAGCCCAGCAGCGGGGGGGTGTTAGGAATGCTGTGGGAGGGGTTGCAGCTCCAGTGAGTGGCACTGTGGTGGCAGCAGGCAGTGATGGCAGGGGAAGGCAGGGGACTGTGCTGGGGGAGCTCAGTCTGAATTGGCTCCTCTCCCTGGAACATTGGCAGCTGAAACCAGCCGACCGCGGGGACTCCGTCTTCTTCTCCTGTCACGCCATCAACTCCTACGGCGAGGACAGAGGCTTGATCCAGCTCACTGTCCAAGGTACTCCATCCCCTGTGCGTGAACCCTGCAGTGCAAAGCCTTGCTTAGAGGGTCCCCCTGCCCCCGTGGGGCTTCCCTGCTTGTGTCCCTAATCTGCCTGCGTGTCCCCAAGAGCCCCCTGACCCACCGGAGCTGGAGATCCGTGAGGTGAAAGCCCGGAGTATGAATTTGCGATGGACGCAGCGGTTCGACGGCAACAGCATCATCACCGGGTTCGACATCGAGTACAAGAACAAGTCAGGTAGGTGACAATGATGTCCCCTCCCCATGCCACAGTGGGGCTGGGGGCTGGCCTGCACAGGCATGTGTGGGACTGCCCCACCGGTGCCTCCAAGGGAATATTCTGCATCGCAGTTCCTTTGATGAAGGAAGGAAAGAGCAGCGTTAATGAAATATGGTAATTTCTGTTGGATGGGAGCATTTGAAAGGGAATATTAAAAGAGACAATATTTGCAAAAAGTTGAACCCCGATGCACAACAGTGAGAGAGGGAAGCAGCACCTCCCCAGGGTCAGAAAAGCTGCAGGTGCTTGCAGACCTCACCTGCCTGAGCACGGCCCCCTCGACATTGCGGACCCTGGGACAGGATTCAGGTGCTGACCCTCCTGCCTCGCTCCACTGCTCTTCCAGATTCCTGGGATTTCAAGCAGTCCACACGAAACATCTCCCCGACCATCAACCAGGCGAACATCGTGGACCTGCACCCCGCCTCCGTGTACAGCATCCGCATGTACTCCTTCAACAAGATCGGCCGCAGCGAGCCCAGCAAGGAGCTCACCATCAGCACCGAGGAAGCAGGTGCTGCTCTGGGGGGAACATGGGGGCTGCAGGCTGTGGGGAAGCTGGCAGAGGTACAGCTCTCCTAAAGCCAGGGGTTTTCCTGATGAGGAGCTGCTGAACCTTCTCACTGTGCTTTTACGTGCTTGTCTCTCCACAGCTCCCGATGGCCCTCCGATGGATGTCACCTTGCAGCCGATCACGTCCCAGAGCATCCAGGTCACCTGGAAGGTGAGTGAGGCCAGGATGGTGTGGGGGCTTTCCCTGGCCGAGGGGACTTAGCTAAATGCTGTCCCAGCTTGTCCTGAGAACCAGCATGTCATAGATGTTAAAAGAATCAGGAAGAATTCCCCAGGAAAAAGGAAAACCTGGAGACTGGGCCAGCAGCTCACCTTATTGCACAGGGCTCTTGTCAGTCATGTTTTACAACAAGCTCATTATGTCATAGGGTGTCCATAGGGGGACCATGGGGTAGAGAGGATAAATATGTAAAAATTGAGGTGCTGGGTTGCAAAGTGTTCAAGCAGAGATCAATAAAACTTAGAATCGGATTTATTTTTCCACAGCTGCCTAATGAAAAACAAAATTGATTATAAAGTTAGGACTTGGGAATGAACTGCTAAGTCAATAAATTTAGGGTTCCAGCTTCTCCCCCCTCCCCTTAAGCACTGAAAAACAGATTAATGAAAAGTAAGATTCACTTGAAAGATAAGTCACTTCATTTTAGGAGTATTTCAGCAAGATGGATCGCCCTGGCATTGTAACATAAATTTGCAATCAACCCTATTGATTTCTTAATGTTTCAGAGAAATATTGTTAAGATTGATCTCAATCTGGCCTCTCAGGCTGCCAGACTTGGGATTCCTCCTGCTCTGGATGGGGACTGGTGCTGTCCGGGCAGCGTTTTTCTCTCTGGTGGCTCTGAGGACCTGCTGGACCTCTTTTATCACTGTTTAGCCACTTAGTGAAAAGTGGGGAGGGAAAAAAGCCTTGAGAAAAGCCTCTGGGGAGAGGTGGGTTGGGGCACAGAGCCCTGTGAGCCTCCCACCCCTGTGACACCGCTCTGTCCTGCCCTCGTTGTCCCTCAGGCCCCGAAGAAGGAGTTGCAGAATGGGGTGATCCGTGGCTACCAGATTGGCTACCGGGAGAACAGCCCGGGCAGCAACGGGCAGTACAGCATCGTGGAGATGAAAGCCACAGGGGACAGCGAGGTTTACACGCTGGACAACCTCAAGAAGTTTGCGCAGTACGGGGTGGTGGTGCAGGCGTTCAACCGTGCGGGCACGGGGCCCTCGTCCAGCGAGATCAACGCCACCACGCTGGAGGACGGTAAGGGTGGCCCAGTGACCAAGCCAGGCACCCTGGTCCCCAGGGCCAGGTCCCACCAGGGGGACCCTCAGTTGATCCCCACCCCGTCACAAGCAGGTCTGGGTGGTGGCTGTGTGTGCCCTCCCAGCTCCCTGGGAGCACAGGGCTACCAGGGCGCCCGTGGCACTGGGCTTGTGGCACAATTAAAGGGTACAAGGTGGATTTAGGCACTGTTGAAGTGCCAGGCGGGTTTCCATCTGGGATGTGGTCGCTGATGGCCTCAGTTGTTTTAAAAACAATGAGGAAAAAGTTTTGCAGTGCGTTTGCTCAGCAGTTTTTCATACTTAATTAAGGCTCTCGTTAGCCTGTCAAACCGCGATCGTTTCCTGGCTGCATTAGCACTCCTCCTGGGGTATTCAAGGGCCCCTGTTTTAGCAATAGTGTCTTTTCCATAATTATATTACCTTCATTTTGTTCAAACGGACTATCTGTATTAGTTTATTATACTCTGTCCCTAATTACATGGTGCTTATATTTTTGCACCTAAGTAATATGAAACAATAATCATTTTCAAAGAGGATCGTTACGGTGATGTATTATCATTTAAATGCTCATAAAAATTAGAGTTACCTCTTGCGGGGCAATGGGATCTAATTACCTCGCATCCAGCCAGCTCTCCCACTCTCCCCTCGCTGGGAAGCATCCTCCCTGTCACCACCAGCACAGGGTTTACACCCACCTCACTGGCCCAGGAGAAGGAAAACTGCATGTTGGAGGCAGAGCACTGCCAGGCAGGACTGGCTGAGGGGTTCCAGCAGCACAGTGGGGTGCATGTGGGTGCAGTCGGGGTGGCTGTGTGGGACACGGCTCCTTCAGCCTGGCATCTCCATCCTCCTGCTGACTGTCCTCCTCATCCACTCCCTCCCCAGTTCCCAGCCAGCCCCCTGAGAATGTGCGGGCCATCTCCATCACCTCGGATGTGGCCGTGATCTCCTGGTCGGAGCCCCCACGCAGCACCCTCAACGGGGTGCTCAAGGGGTACCGGGTCATCTTCTGGTCCCTCTACATGGACGGAGGTGAGCGCTCGTGGGGAGCAGGGGGCAGGGCCGTGTGGGGGGTGGCACAGGGGCTAACGGGCCCTGTCTGCTGCAGAGTGGGGCGAGATGCAGAACATCACGACCACACGGGAGCGGGTGGAGCTGCGAGGCATGGAGAAGTTCACCAACTACAGCGTGCAGGTGCTGGCCTACACCCAGGCGGGTGACGGCGTCCGCAGCAGCGTGCTCTACATCCAGACCAAGGAGGACAGTAAGTGGCACTGCCACCTGCTCGTGCCAAAGGGCTGGAGAGCTGCTGGGGCACAGGGGAAACCCCCTGTGTACAGCCATGGGCAGGGCATTTCCCTTTCCATGTTTTTCCTTTTCCTTAAGTGTGGATATTTAAATATTTACACCCTGCCTGCCCTACTTTAATGCCATTAGCTCGCTAGCAGAGCATCCCTGGGCCTGTGTCCTGGGAAGCGCCAGATGCTGGGAGGGAGGCGCAGCTGGGCAGGGTACGGCTGACAGATTAAGGAGATGGCCATTAAAAGCCAATCATGATTTCTAAACCAGAGCTTGGGCTGCAATTAACCCTCCTGCCTCTGGCTCACATGGGGACCAGAGCCACCCGTGGAGCGGTGTCCTGCAGGCAGACCTCTCCCTGCCTGTGTGTGACACCACCACTGCAGCTGCTTCCCAGGGTGTGGTTGGGATGCCAGCCCCACAGCAGGATGCTGTCACATCTCCCAGCTGGGCAGAGACCTTGGAGACCTCCTGGCATCAGCTCTGCCATGCTCTCCCTCCTCAGTTCCAGGTCCCCCAGCTGGGATCAAGGCTGTGCCGTCCTCTGCCAGCAGTGTGGTGGTTTCCTGGCTGCCTCCAGCCAAGCCCAACGGCATCATTCGGAAGTACACCATCTTCTGCTCCAGCCCCGGCTCGGGGCAGCCGGTACGTGATGGGAATGGGGCTGGGAATTGCCACAGGGTGCCAGGGAATGCGGAGCTGGCCAAGCAGGAACAGGAGGGAGAGCTGATGCCAGGCAGCAGCAACAGCAGCAAAGGCCTCTTGGGGTTCACTGCGGAATTGTCCAAGGGTATCCATGGGCACTGTGCACCAGGGAATGGTCCCATCATCTCTCTGTTCTCATCCTCTGGCATCTGCCCTGCTCAGCACTTGCTCCAGAGGGGAAAACATGCCAGCAGCTGACCAAAAATGAAATAGAAATCCAACCTGGCCCCATCCCTCCTTGGTGAGGGAGGGGTTGATGGGAGGTCTGCAGAGTAGTGCTTATCAAAAGCTCCTTCTCAAACTCATTTCACTATCTGAGCCTCTGGTTTCCAGGGCAACATAATCTTTTCATCAAAGCAACTGGTAAAACCGCTGGGATCCGATATTGTTTTCTTGGCATCTTGTCAAAACTGTCATTTGGTTAAAAAAAATTATGTATACTATACAATATTCATATAGGTGTGTCTGCTTTGGAGTACACTCACACCCTTGTCCCCGCAAGGGCACGCGTGTGCTGACAGTGAACACACGGGTACCTGCCTGCTCACACTTAAATACACCCATCCTATGCCACGGGGGTCGTGGAGCCCCATCCCTGCCTGGTGCTGGCATGGTGGCACAGCTGAGTGCTGCACCAGGCAGTCCTTCCCCTCATGGTGTGCTGGGGGCAGGAGGACTTTGTCCCCGATGCGATGGGGACTGGCCCCGCTGCTTGCCCACAGCCAGCCCTGTCCGCAGGGCCACCGCGGGGTTGGGGCAGTCGCTGTGGGCAGTGCAGGAGTGACCCCACGGGGGTTTTGGGGACCCTTTGGCCTCTCGCTGGTTTGGGCCAGCCCGGCTGGGGTTGCCTCCAGGCCGGCCCCGCTGCAGCTCTGCGGGTCCGGGGAAGCGTCCCTTCCCGGGAACGAGCCATGCCGGCGCAGCCATCTGCTCCTGGGCTCCAGCCCGGCTCCCTGGAGGAATCACGACACCAGCCGGCTCTCACCGGCATTGAGGGATGGATGTGAGGAGAGCTGGGCTGCTGCTGCTCGGGATCAACCCAGAGCACCGCAGTGGGGCCGGAGGTCTGAGGGTGATGGGGTGAGGGTCTCACAGAGGCTTCACCTTCTCCCGTGTCCCTCCCACAGGCCCCCAGCGAGTACGAGACCAGCCCGGACCAGCTCTTCTACCGCATCGCCCACCTGAACCGGGGCCAGCAGTACCTGCTCTGGGTGGCCGCCGTCACCTCTGCCGGCCGTGGCAACATCAGCGAGAAGGTGACCATCGAGCCTGCGGGCAAAGGTACGGGGGGCTGCCAGCCTGAGGGGCACCGCTGCTGCTGTGCCCTGCCCCATTGCCCCCAGGAAGCGACGGCTGGGTGACCCCAGGGCAGAGGAGGGGCAGAATGGGGGTCCCAGGGCTCCTCACATCTCGGGGGGGCTGCGCACGGGGCCTGCTCCCCAGGCTGACCTCCTCCTTGCCCCCAAGCCCCTGCCAAGATCATCTCCTTCGGAGGCACCGTCACCACGCCGTGGATGAAGGACGTGAGGTTGCCGTGTAACTCCGTTGGGGAGCCGGTCCCTGCCATCAAGTGGACCAAGGACAGGTATGGAGGGGGCTGCGAGCCGTGCTGGGGGCGGGTGCCAGCTGCACCACCCTGGCTGTGTCACACATGGCTGAGGTGCCCCTTCTCCTCCCCGCAGCGAGGACTCTGCCATCCCAGTGACAGTGGATGGCCATCGCCTGATCCAAGCCAACGGGACGCTGGTGCTGCGCTCGGTGAAAGCTGAGGACTCTGGCTACTACACCTGCACTGCCACCAACACCTGGGGCTTCGACACCATCATCATCAACCTGCTGGTGCAAGGTGAGGGCTCCCACCTCTGTGTCTGCCTCCATGGACATGCTTCATCCCCGCTACCCAATGCTCGGGGTCTGTCCTGCACCAGGGGCTCCTGCTGGCCCAGGGTCCAGCAAGGTCTCATTGGCACTTTTGGGGGGCACAGTTTGGGGCGCTCTGCATGTGTGAGGTGCTCATGGGCTTTCCCTCCTCCCTAGTGCCCCCAGACCAGCCCCGCCTGACCGTCTCCAAGACCTCGGCATCGTCTATCACACTGGCCTGGATCCCTGGGGACAATGGGGGCAGCTCCATCCGAGGTAGGGATGCTGGAAGGGATGGGGATGGTGCCAGCACCTCATTCCAGAACCATGACTGGTTCCCTTCTCGTGGAACATGTTTTCAGGCATGCTGTGCCACATTTTTGTGTCTGCATCTCAGTTTTCACCTCTCCAAAATGCCTCAGAAATGCTTCAGAGTAAGTTTGATGCCTCTGAGCTCTTAGCAGGGGCTGCCAGTCCTGATGAGGGGTTTGTGAGGTGTTTTGGACAAGCTGCAGGGTCTGAGGGAGCTAATGAAGGGCACATCATTGGGTGCTGAGGTTCTGGTGACCAGGGCCAGCCCCAGGGCTGCTCCATGTCTCCTGGCATTGGTGCCACTCTGAACCCACCAGAGCAGGAGTTGTCCCACATCCCTGACAGGCTGGGGGCTTTGGGAGGGCTCCAGGAGCATCCCAGCTTTCCCAAGTCTCCTTTCTGCTCTGATTCATCTCATGAATTATACGTTGAAACAGCTGCGTGCAGAGGGGGGAGCAGGGAGCGAGGAAGGAGACCTCGCTTACAATTAATTAAAAGCATGAAAGTAATTACAAGCAAATCTCCCCAGCCAGCAGCCTTTCACTCCAGCGGACTCTGTTGATAAATTTGGTTATAATTGGATTAGAAGTATTAAAAACACGCCGCATGTGCAAAATAAATAAATAAGCAATGGCAGGCACCAGAGTGGGCAGTATGGGGTGTCAGGGCTGATGTTGGCACCGCTGGGAATCACATGCCCATGGCCTTGAGAAGGTCCTGGTGTCACCATCCATAGGGGATCCTTGGCAGTGGGTAGGTGTGAGAAGTGTCCCCTCTGCTCTGCCCAGGCTGGGGCTGGGTGTTCACAGAGCTCCTTCATGTGAGCCCACTGGCTCACAGTGGTACCTGGGTGGTGTTGGCACTGGGGCTGTCCTGCCAGCTCTGCCTTGTGCAGCTCATTATGCACACAGCAAGGCAGGAAGCCTACTCTTCCCTGCTATTTCTATTTGAGAATTGGCTAAATAGCAGAAATAGCCAAACCTATCAGTACACCAGGAAAGTTTGGTCAGCATGGCTTGGGCAGCAGGGATGTGCTGTCCCAGGACACCCCGATGCCCTTGGGGCTGTCCCTGTGTCCCTGTGCTCTCCCAGGGAGCCCAGACCATCCGTCTCCAGGTGCCTTGTTGACGGCAGCGTAACAGGTTTGCTCATCTAGGACACAGTGTGCTTCCTAATACTCTTCATCATGGGAGAGGAGGCGGTGTGCAATGACAGAAGCAACTTCCCTGCAGCCTCCTGAGGGAGCTGCTTAATTCCAGCTTTCCCTTTATAGCCTCGCACCAGTCAATCACAACACACGCTCCCAGGTGGAAATGAGCAGTGGGGCCATCCTGGGGTGCTGGGGGCAGGCAAGGTGTGAGCAGGGGTGCTGGCAGAGCTCTCAGGAGGTTCAGGGCAAGAGCTCCTTGTCCATTTATCCTGCCTGGGTCTGTGTGGTGGGCAGAGCAGGCAGTTTCCACCACCACTCCTGAGTGTGCAGTTGGGCAGGAACTGGTGCGTGATGGGTGCCCTGGCAGTGCACAGCTGTGTTGGACTTGGGCACAGGCTTTGTGCCAGCCAGAACGCTCCTCTATGTGCCCAGAGGTGACCCCGCTTCTTGCTCCCACAGGCTTTGTGCTCCAGTACTCGGTGGACAACAGCGAGGAGTGGAAGGATGTGTTCATCAGCTCCTCCGAGCGCTCCTTCAAGCTGGAGAGCCTCAAGTGTGGCACCTGGTACAAGGTGAAGCTGGCGGCCAAGAACAGCGTCGGCGCCGGCCGCATCAGCGAGATCATCGAGGCCAAGACCCACGGCAGAGGTGAGCCTGGCCTGTGGCATCCCTGCCCCTCTGAGGGACACGGGGGTCCCCTCCCCACCCTCCTGACAGCTCCTCTCCCGCAGAGCCCTCCTTCAGCAAGGACCAGCACCTCTTCACCCACATCAACTCCACGCACGCCAGGCTGAACCTGCAGGGCTGGAGCAGTGGGGGCTGCCCCATCACCGCCATCGTCCTGGAGTACCGGCCCAAGGGCAACTGGGTGTGGCAGAGCCTTCGCACCAACAGCTCCAGCGAGGTGTTCCTGACGGAGCTGCGCGAGGCCACGTGGTACGAGCTGCGCATGAAGGCCTGCAACAGCGCCGGCTGCGGCAACGAGACCACGCAGTTCGCCACGCTGGACTACGATGGCAGTGAGTGGGGACACGGGGTGGGGGAAATGCCACCAGACCAGGGGGGTCCCAGAGCGCTGAGTGCCCACCCGCCCGTGCTCTGCCCTAGGCACCATCCCCCCGATCAAGTCTGCCCAAGGCGAAGGTGATGATGTGAAGAAGCTCTTCACCATCGCCTGCCCCGTGATCCTGGCCACGCTGGGAGTGGCTCTGCTCTTCATCATCCGCAAGAAGAGGAAGGAGAAGCGACTGAAGAGGCTTCGAGGTGAGATAGGATTCAGAGGCACAGCACACAGGACCCCAGATTGTGTTCCTGGACTGCCTCGTTGGGCCCTAAACTGCTCCCTTACAAAAAACTTGGGTTTTTGTGTCTCCTGCACAGATGCAAAGAGTTTGGCAGAAATGCTGATCAGGTGAGTCTCGTATCTGCCTGTGGCTGGGATTGGGTGGGCAGGCAGAGGAGTAGTTGGTGCTGAGGGTGGTCCTGGCTGCTTTTAGGCCCATGTGCAGCCCTCACTCAGTTTCAGACCCTCTCAGGCTCACACCTGTGATGGCTGTGGCAGTGACTCCATAGCAAAGTGCTCCTGGCTGCTCCTGTCTGCCTGAGGGTCCCAGCACCCACACTGGAGCTTGCCTGGGCAGAGCTGAGCCCAAGGTGGGCTGGCTGGTGGCAATCCCCAGCCCGTCTCAGGCTGGAGCCGCCGGGGCTCTGTCCGGTAATGGGCGGGTCTGCGTCCCCTCTCACCTCACAGCAAGAATAACCGCAGCTTTGACACGCCGGTGAAGGGGCCCCCGCAGGGCCCCCGACTGCACATCGACATCCCACGGGTGCAGCTCCTCATCGAGGACAAGGAAGGCATCAAGCAGCTGGGTAAGCACAGGCAAAGCTCCCATCCCCTCATGTCCCAGAGTGCTGGGATCCCATGGATGGGCTGAGTGTGGGCCAGCAGGTGCCCACATTGCCTGGCCAGAGGGAGGTCTGAGCTGCAGATTTGTCCCACAGGGGATGACAAAGCCACGATCCCGGTGACTGACACGGAGTTCAGCCAGGCAGTGAACCCCCAGAGTTTCTGCACGGGCGTCTCTCTGCATCACCCAGCCCTGATCCAGAACACAGGGCCCCTCATCGACATGTCTGACATCCGTCCTGGCACCAGTGAGTGTGTGGGGCTGGGCTGGCTGTGCTGGGGGTTGTACATGTGGGGCAGGTGTGGGGGAACCTGTCCCCCGACACTGGCTGTGCCCAGGAGCAGCTGCTGGGAAGGCAGAAGGGGCAGGCAGCGCTCCAGAGAGGGGGTACAGCATCCTGGCTGTGTGTGGGAGGGACCCCCTGTGACTGTCACCTGTGTGCCACAGACCCCGTGTCAAGGAAGAGTGTGAAGTCTGCACACAGCACCCGCAACCGCTACTCCAGCCAGTGGACACTCACCAAGTGCCAGGCGTCCACCCCTGCGCGGACCCTCACCTCGGACTGGAGGACAGTGGGCTCCCAGCATGGCATCACGGTCACCGAGAGTGACAGCTACAGCGCCAGCCTCTCACAGGACACAGGTAAGCAGGCCCAGAGCCTCCCTGGCACTGCTGCAGGCAGGGGTCTGCTGCTTTGGAGCACACAGAGACCCCCAAATTGTGAGTTCGGGGTGACTGCAGAACTTCTCAGTGGGGTTGTGGAACCACAACTTGGTGACCCTGAAAAGCCAGGGCTGTGCCGAGCTCTGTGGACAGATAAAATTGTAAAAACCCAAAATGGTTTGGGTTGGAAGGGACCTTATTGCTCATCTTGTTCCACCCTTCCACTAGATCAGGTTGCTCCATGTCCCGTCCCACCTGGCCTTGACGGTGGCCAGGTTTATCCCAGCAGGGACAGCCTGGGCCTTCCCATGAACGTGGAAAAAGGCAGTCCAGTGCCAGGGAGAACTGCCAGGTGGGTGACACATCCTCTCCCCACAGACAAGGGGCGGAACAGCATGGTGTCCACCGAGAGCGCCTCATCCACCTACGAGGAGCTGGCGCGCGCCTACGAGCACGCCAAGCTGGAGGAGCAGCTGCAGCACGCCAAGTTCGAGATCACCGAGTGCTTCATCTCCGACAGCTCCTCGGACCAGATGACCACGGGCACCACGGACAACGCGGACAGCATGACCTCCATGAGCACCCCGTCGGAGCCCGGCATCTGCCGCTTCACCGCCTCCCCGCCCAAGCCCCAGGACAGCGAGCGGGGCAAGGGCGTGGCCGTGCCCATCCCGCACCGTGCCAGCAAGAGTAGGTTCACATGGGCTCTGTGGGGGTCCTGCCCCTCCTCCTCAGTGCCCCAGAGCTTCCCAAAATCCTCGGGAGGCCTTCCCAGTCTTGTTTTCCTTGCCATTCTTGGTATTTCTCCCCGTGCTGTAATGTTCTCTCTCTGTTGCTTAATGTTGTTCCCTGTTCCTTGCTATTCCATCTATTCTTTGCTATTCCACCCAATCTTTGGTATTTTTTTTCCCTGGTATTTCTCCCCTTTCTTTAGTATTTCTTCCCATTGCTTAGTATTTTTTCCCCTCTACTTTACTATTCCTACCCATTCTTTAATATTCTTTCCCCATTTTTTTACTGTTCTTTCCCATTCTTTGGTGTTCCTTTCCACTCCTTAATAGTCTTTCTCCACTCCTACGTCTTTTTTCCCACATTTTTACTCTTCTTTCCCTTTCTTTAGTATTCTTTCCTCTTTGTTAGCATTCCTTACTGTTCGTTCCACACCCCTTGATATTTTTTTAATTATTCCTTCCCCTAGTTCAGGATCCCTGGCTACTATTTAGTAGCCTTCCCATTCCTTAGTATTCCTTCCTGTTTGTTACCATTCCTTATTCTTTCCGCATTCCTTTGTATTTTTAATGTTTGGTGTATTCCTTTCCATTCTTTAATGTTCCTTCCCATTTTCTTCAGTGTCCCTGGCTCTTCTTTATTTTTCCTTCCCCTTCCTTAGTATTTATTACCATATTTTAATATTCATCAGTATTCCTTGGTTTTCCCCCCCATTTTGCAGTAGTGGCCCAGACTCTCAGGCCCTTCCCCCTTCTTTGCTGTTCTCAGTATTTCCCCAAGTTGTTTTTAGTATTTCTCAGTGTTTTTCAGTGTTTCTCCCCGTGCTTTAGTGTTCATCAGTATTCCTTGGTATTCCTCAGTATTCCTTCCTTATCCTCAGTGCCAGAACCCCAACACTCTCCCACCCCCCATTCCCTCAAGACATCTTCCAAGTATGTTCTATTTTAAAAATACATAGGTAGGAATTGCTAGTTAATTTATTTACTGATTATGTAACACAATATAATGGGACCATCTCTGCAAGTCAGACCACATAGCTTTATGGTATAGTTTAAATAGCACAGAGTGTATTAAGGTTACACCATTGTAACCTTATAAAAAATGGAATTTACAGAAGCTATTATAAAACATAAAAGATTTAAGGCAATGGTGCATTAATAACACAAATATCACACCTGTAAGAGACAATATAATAATGTAAGGCCTTA
>JACBWW010000043.1:2803961-2842985 GCA_020086605.1 Lanius collurio | reverse complement strand
CAGCACGTTCTCTGTAGCCCAATGTGTTCTCTGTAGTCCAGCACATTCTCCGTAGCTCAGCACCTTCTCCACAGCCCAATGTGTTCTCTGTAGCCCAGCACGTTCTCTGTAGCCCAATGTGTTCTCTGTAGTCCAGCACATTCTCCGTAGCTCAGCACCTTCTCCACGGCCCAGTGTGTTCTCTGTAGCCCAGCACGTTCTCTGTAGTCCAGCACATTCTCCATGGCCCAATGTGTTCTCTGCAGTCCAGCACGTTCTCTGTAGCTCAGCACGTTCTCCATGGCCCAATGCGTTCTCTGTAGCCCAGCACGTTCTCCGTAGCCCAATGTGTTCTCTGTAGCCCAGCACGTTCTCTGTAGTCCAGCATGTTCTCCGTAGCCCAATGTGTTCTCTGTAGCCCAGCACGTTCTCTGTAGTCCAGCATGTTCTCCGTAGCCCAATGTGTTCTCTGTAGCCCAGCACATTCTCTGTAGTCCAGCATGTTCTCCGCGGCCCAGTGTGTTCTCTGTAGTCCAGCATGTTCTCTGTAGCTCAGCACGTTCTCCATGGCCCAATGTGTTCTCTGTAGTCCAGCACGTTCTCCATGGCCCAATGTGCTCTCCGTAGCCCAGCACGTTCTCTGTAGCCCAACACGTTCTCCGTAGCTCAGTGTGTTCTCTGTAGTCCAGCGCATTCTCCGTAGCTCAGCACCTTCTCTATGCCCCAGTGTGTTCTCTGTAGCCCAATGCGTTCTCTGTAGCCCAGCACATTCTCCACAGCCCAACGCGTTCTCTGTCCCACAACACCGACACGTCCAGAGGGTGGGTGGCAAGAGGGTCCCTCCAGAGCCTTACCTGCCTGCTCTTCCCTTGGCAGGTGACTACTGCAACCTCCCGCTGTACGTCAAGTCGGAGGCCTTCTTCCGCAAGCCCGACGCGCACGAGCCGTGCCCGGTGGTGCCGCCGCGGGAAGCCTCCATCCGCAACCTGGCCCGGGCGTACCACGCGCAGGCCCGGCACATGACGCTGGAGCCCGGCGCCAAGCCCCTGGGGCTGCCTCCCCCGGCCTCCGCCGCAACCACCTTACCTCAGAGGACTCTCCCCATGCCCGGCCCGGCCGGCCCCGCACCCGCGCCCGCTGCCAGCGCCGCCCCGGCTCCCCCCGTGGCCGCCGAGCCCCCCGTGGCTGCGGCAGCCGCCGAGGCGCGGGTGCCCACGCACTCCAAAGTGGGGGGCTCCAGGGACTCACTGCTGGAGATGAGCACGTCGGGGGTAGGCAGGTCTCAAAAACAGGGCGCCGGAGCCTACTCCAAGTCCTACACGCTGGTGTAGGGCCACCGCCGGATGCTGCTCGTTTCCCTGCGCCGTTTATATTTAATTAACAAACTTGTACATAACGAACTCTTTTGTATAAATGAAGCTATTTTCTTCTTCTCCGAACAGAAAAAGAAACCAGGGCACAAAGAATTTGATGTTACAGATTTAAAAATATAATATATATGTAAACATATATATATTTCACATCATTTTGAAAGGGGCACAAGGAAAGACTCAGCGACTTTTTTTTTTTTTTCTCTCCCTGCTCTTGTCGGTGGTTTTAAAAAAGGAACGTCTCCGAGACATTGCATGCTATTTTACTGTTCTGAAAACAGCAGGAGTTGCTTCAATTTGCAAATGCTTATGTGTTAATACCTTTTTCTATGAAAAAAAACCCAGCGCTGTGTGCAATAAAGGTTATGTTTATACATGGGGCGTTTGTTAAGCAAGCAGGGAATTAGGCAGAGCAGGGCTGGGGCAGGACAGAGCAGGAGAACAGAGCAGGACAGCCCCCAGGCAGCCAAAGTACAGAAATAATAAGACATGGGGTCAAATATTAAAGAATAATAAGGCACGTACGCACCTGCAGAGCCACGGGGCAGGAGGAGGGTCAGGAACAGGAGTAGGGTCCTGGGAATGGTTCCACAGAGCAGGACAGCCCAGCCACAACCAGACTGTGCCATAGCACCAAGAGAGCAGCACCAAGTCCAGCTCCAGCCCAGGATGAACCATGGTGCCAAACAAGAATCCTGGTCCAGCTCATCCAGAGGGGTGGACGGCTGCCCAAACCCTCGAGAGCCACAGCAGAGCTCTGGCAGCTCAAGGTAAGCACAGGGTGGCTCCAGCATTGGATCCAGCATCCAGCAAGGCACAGCAACTCCATGAAGTGTCCTTCCCTGGGATGTGTCACAGCCCTGCATGGGAGCAGGAGAAGTGGCACCACTGTGCTCTGGCACAGCTGAAACACATCCTGGTGAATCCAGCACAGTGCTCTGAATCGTGGTGAATCATGGCACAGGGCAGCACAGCACTGCACAGGTGCCCCAGGAGACCACAGAGAAACACAGGGAGCCCCAGCAGAGCCCCACACCGTAATTTGTTCTTATTTTCCCCTTAGTTTTCCCCACCAGCCACACCAATATCAGACCAAAGATAGGCAGGTTCTACCTTCCCCTTTCATACAAGGTTGTCAAAGCAAGAGCCCTTGAAGCTCTAGGGCTGCCAGCCCTTCTTACCTGCTCCAAAGGCAAAATATAGCTCAGGCCATTATTAACTCTTGTTTTAGTTACCCAAAGTAGAACCTCACTTTTCTGAGGAGCTTCTAGTGCTCCCTGAGGTCTAACTAACTAATTGACCTTTCATTTCCTTCTTTCCTGTAATTTATAAGCACAAGTTTTCATCACTTTGCCATCCCTGCTTGTTACCAACTGGTTCCAGCTCTTTCTTTACAAAGATACATTTCCTATTTTAACTCAAAGCAGCAGTTGGAGCATCTATACACAGATTTGTACAACTCTTTTTTTTTTTTTTACTCTTGACAGGGTTTAATTCATCAGCTATAATCAAGTGCTGCAGAGGTCATTTTTTCAACCTCTCTCCTTGAATTTTTTTTTTTTAATTGACGTACCCAAATTAAAATGACATGCAAATAAAGTGATGTTACTGCAGCTTCCACGTGCAGCTTTACAGTACCAGCCTGCTGGCACAGTGGCCAGCAGATCCTCCTTTGCCATCTGGTTCTCCCTAACTAAGGTAACTCCTGGAATCCTGCAGAGTTGGAAGGGCCTTGGCCAGAGCCTGGCAGCTGTTCACCTCTGAGGCTTGAGAAACAAGCTGCTAAGACAATTTCTTGTGCCCATTTTTTATAATTTTTTGGCCATTATTCAGATACCACTCAGAGCCAACCTCTGCCAAGGAACATCCCATGTGGAGAGGGGCTGCTGGAGAGGCATCGAGCACGTACAACTTAGAAATCATTACATAACACAGGTTTTAAAGCAAACCAAGTGCCCAGCCCTTAAAGCAGGGTCACAGCCAGGCAGCACCTCCAAAACACCAACCCCAGGCTTAAAATAGAAACAGAAGGGGAAAACAGAATTAAAAATAGAAGAGGCAAGAAAAGGCAAGCGTGTTCAGCTGTGAGAGTAAGCAGATTAGCAAGATAAAAAGAGGAACAGATTAACAGATTTATACAACTTTATTGGAATTGGCTAGTACAGATTTCCTTCTACATCTCAGCAAGGATTCCCCCCTTCCCTTCCCCAGCAGGCACAAGCCCTGGCCTTGCACAGCTCACCACAGCACAAGTTTCCAGCACGCCCCTGTGAGCCCCCACCACCCCCCTGCTCTCAGGGAGCTCCCTGCCCTTCACCACAGCAGGATTTGAAGGAGAACAGCCCATTCAGGCCATGCCAGCCCAGTTCTGCCTTCCAACAGCAAACAGATAAGAAGCCATCAAGCTCAGAAAAGCAGAATTTTGCTTCCAGTCTGCTTTACCAGCTGCCTTGCATAGCAGTCCAGACAGACCCTGCATAAACACCTTCCAGAACCAGCTCCAGAGGCGAGCCACCAGCACTGGGTGCCACCACAACCAAGCCCAGGCAACAAACACCAGCACCCCCAGGCCGATGGTAAGTAGAGACAGCTGGGGGCAGAGCCCTGCTTAGAACGGCTGAGGGTAATTATGCATGGAGAGGACAATAAAGGGTTCCCAGGACACAACTCAACAGCTCTGCACAGAAAATCCACCAGCACACGTGCTCAGAGCAGCCCTGGTCACAGCCAGCAGCTCCTCCATGTCCTGCTCCTTCCCACAGACCCCCCCAGCATCTCCTCACAGCAAACTTGCTGCTCCTCTGCTGGCCCAGAGCTTTCCTATTCCCCTTCTCCAGACCTCCAGACAGCAGCACTCAGGATGTTCATGCCCAAACACTCCTGGGGTCCCGTCCCAGCCAGCCTGGGAGCACCAGGTCTCTGCTCAGCTTTGCTGCACCACAAGGCCAGGCCAGGGGTCTGGGTGGGCTCCAAGCCCAACACCAGCATTACCAGAGGCTTTCTCACAAAGGACAGCGGGGCCAGCCCCAGCACACAAAGCCCCACCCAGTGCCTGCTCTGGAACCAGGACACCCCAACCAGTTCTCCCCTGGAAAAGGTAAGAGCAGCTCACAGCTCACCTCCTGCTGCCCTCGGCCTGCAGCACATTCCCTGGTGATGTCCCCCTCCAGGCTGGCCCCTGGACACCGTGCTGGCTCCTCTGCAGCCAGACAGAGCAGGGCACAAAGGCAGCTTTTCCACCTGACTCCAGAGGCAGAGTGGAGGAGGAGGTGGAGCACAGGAGAGGGTTATTGGGGTTATTAGGATGAAACAAGGCCCAGCTGGGCAGTGACGAGCCAGCACAACCAGCCTCAGCTGTGCAGGATTCCCTCCCACCCACACAGCTGCTGGAGCTCACAGCATGATCCAAGGGCTGGCCAAGGCTCCCAAATGTGCTGTCACCCTCTGTGCCCTGTCCCCAACAGCCCCTCACCAGCTGTAGCCTGGCCCATGAAGTGGGGAAGGACTGAGCGGGACAGAGAACTCCCTGTGAGCACAAGGGCAGAGAACCTACACCTGCACCAGGAGCTATGTGTGGGGGGCAGGTTCACAGTCACCACAGCCCCAAATGTCTCTGGGGTACAGAACAGACAAACAGGAGGGACAGTGCAGGCCACAGGTGGCTGCTGTGGCTACTTCTTCTGCTTCTGCTGCTGGTACCTCCTGAAGTGGGTCTGGATGGTGATGGCTGCCCTCTCAGAACGGTCAGTGACCTTGCTCTCCTTGCTGGCATCAGGGGTCACATCACCTGGGGGGGCAACAGAGCATCACAGTAAGCACAGAGAGTGCCAGCAGTCCTGAACATGGAGCAGGGCTGGGCTCTGGCATCCCCCCCATGGCATCAGTGTCCTCCCCATTCCTCAGACAGGACAGCTGTCCTCGCTGCAGAGCTCATGGTATGGAACCACAACTCCACTGGCTCACAGGAACATCTCCAGGGCAGAAGAAGAAGGGAACGGGAGGCAAAGCAAAGCCCAGCTTCCCTGGCAGTGCTAAGCCCTCTATATTTACACAGCTCCACTCCCCGAAGGCCGCAGCTTCCCCACGTTTAATCACCACGTATGATGCTCACTTACTTTCGCACACACAAATAAGATTAGAAAAAAGCCCGGCCCTGCGCAGCAATAAAGCTCTCACGCTGACAAATGGGAGCCCTCCCCACTCCTGCTTAATGTGGCATTAGGGAAGTATTGTGGAATTCAACAGGAACTGCATCAAAGCCACTCAGCAGTGCTCCTCTAAGCCAGTGTGTCACCGCTAAGCACCCCCCAAGCAGCCATCAGGAATCCTGGGGCCAGATGCTGCTGTATAAACTCAGCACTGTCACCTGAACCCATTTCGCTCCACAGCCTGAGAGAAACTGCAGAGTAAAAGAGATAAATAAAAGGAGGGGGTGGGTTCTCCCCTGCCCTGCTCACCAAGACACTGTCAGCTGTGAATCCTGCCCAAAGCCAGGGGCAGAGGCTCAGGACAGGCACTGCTGGGCACTGGCAGGGTGAGCCCCGGCTGTGCAGCTCTGCCACAAACTCACCTGCCCGAGGGGCTCAGCCACTGGCAGCCCCAGACCTGCACCTATTTGCAGTGAAACCCCCAGCCCAGCACCCAGGCTGGGCAGAGCTCCTGGGCCATGAGGAGGGATGGCACCCCCAGCCCCCACCACCCTGTTATCCTCTTGGCACCGAGAATAGAACGGCTCAAATCCTCTTTGCTGAGCGCTGCAGAGCCTTGGAGATGAGACCAAAGAGAAGAGGGGGGTGAATTCCAGGTGGTTTTCTCAGAACAAGGAGAAAGGGGGCTGTTTTATGGGACAGCATGAGTATGACCCCACCTGAGGCAGGTTTCCTGGGAAGAGGGGAGCAGGGATCTGCACAGACACACAGGTGAGGTTGTATCTTCAGCCCTGCACCACTGGGACCTTCACTGACTGCTGCTATACACATTAATAAATACCTCACCATCAAATATCCCTTAATAATGTCACAGACAGATGTGTGGAATGAAAGAGAGGCCAAGAAGGATGCAGGTATTGCAGTGCCTGCTCTTCTGCTGCCTCCACAGTCCCAGCCACGAGTTTCACTCATCACTTGTGTTGATTTGGGTCTTTTGTTGCCTCCCTGCTTGCTCCACACTCACCTTTCTCTCCAGAAAGCGAGTAGATGCTGTTGTGCCGGGAGTCCCTGCCTCTCTAGAAAGACAGAGAAATAAAAGTTAGTTCTATCTGTCCCTGCCTCTCTAGAAAGATAAGAGAAATAAAAGTTAGTTCTATCCCAAGCAGAGGCAGTGAGGGCAGTCCCTTTCAGGTTAATGGGGAAACTGGAACATGCTTACTGTTGTTCCCTTAAAGAGTACTGATTAATTAATCTGCATTTATGAAAAGACCTCCAGGGAGAGGCAGGAAATAGTTTTGCATCCAAACTCAGAGCTGTGAGATGCTCCAATCCATGGATGGATTTTGGCATAGGCTATCCTCACCAGACCTGCAATTCAAACCAGTAAGGAGACAGCTCCTACACTGTGAACCTGCAGTTCCTGGGCTGCCAGGTCGTCCAGGGGATATTTCTATTTCTAAAAAATAAGCTTGAATTTGTCTGCAAATACCTCTCCAACATTTTCCAGCTTACCCTGCCCTGCTGGCATTGCATTTCCCCCATGCCTACACCTCCAGGCTCTCCTGGCACACAGCTGCCCCCCCAGCAGGCACTGCCAGCAGCCCTCACCTCGCTGTCCCGGCTGGTGCGGCGGCTCTGGGACACACACTGGATCTGCCAGGGCAGGGGCTGGTACACCAGGTAAGGCAGGGGCTCCTCACGGAACAGGTTGGTCCCCAGCTGCACACAGGGAGGGTTTTTCAAGCAGGGAAGAGGACAGGAGAGGAACAGAAAGAGCTGCTCAGGCACAACCATCACCAGAGATCACAACCCTCCCCCACCACTCATCATGGGGCTGCAACAGCCCACGGGCAACACCGACCCCACAGAGCTCCCAGCCCTGCTGCCCAGGGTGGTTTGGGAGGCACAGGAGGCCATTCCCAGCAGGGCAAGCAGAAACTGCTGCCTCCTCTCCCTGCCCCAACAGAGAGCAGCCCCAGGCAGGGGAGAATAACACGGCTGCAAGAAACGCTCCAGACTCACCTGTCTGACCACCCTCACCACAAAGAACAGCGCTGTCATCAGGGTGCCCAGCATGGCTGGGCTGTGCCAGGGCTCCCCCTCAGCTCTGGGAGCAGCACGCCAGGACCTCCAAAGAGCCAGGACTGAGATGTCCCTCCTTGGGCAGGCACAGGCCAAGCCCCTTAATGAGCTTACAGCCCCTGCTCAGCTCGGTGAAGTAATCGGGTGCTGCCCTTTTGCTCTTCTAATCGCTGAGTTTCTCCAACACACAGCGCTGGCACTCCAGGGAAGGCAAATCCTCTGCTCCTCGCACCCAGGCATGGCAGGGAGCACGGACAGACCTGCACAGCCCAGCCTGGGCTCACACCTGCCCCGTGGGGACCCATCTCAGCAGGATCACAGCACACCCAGGAGGATCCCACACTCCAGATGGGATTTGGGATGTCTCAGAACCACCTCAGCAGCAGGGTAGGAGACTTGTCCCAAAAAGTGCCTGCCTGGACAGTGTGTGCTGCCCGCCCTGTTCCTCACTGGCCCCGCCAGCTCCTCCAGGCTTCTGGGCAGGAGGGGAGCAGGAGATGGGAACAAGCAAGAGAAGAGCATGTCATCAATCCTCCCTAATTCCTGGTGAGAGCGTTACTCAGCAGTCCCAGCAGCACCCAGCACACGCTGCTGGGGCAGTTCCTGGCTGCTCCCAAACCCATGGGAAATCAGCAAAAACAGCCAATCTGCAGTGAGACATTTTTAGCAGATCCCAAGCTGCCAGAGTGACACCTTGTTTTCATTTTCTACTTTTGGTTTTTCACTTTCTCTCTGCCTCTGCATTTGCTATAATGTCCAGATACTTAAAAGAATAATGGCAACAAAGCTACAGCGAGCTTAAGTGGTCTTGGGAACTGCCAGAAATGACCTCGACAAGACAAAACATGAGAGAGCCCAGAGACAAGCAAGGGGAGATGTGAGAGGTAAGTACAGCTGGATATCCAGCTACAACAAAACAGAGTGACAACATCATACAACACCATCATACAAAACAGGCTCATGTTGATTTAATTTATACAAAAGCAGACACAGCTGCTATCCCAGGTTTTAACAGGAAAAAAGCATGTTTCAAACCAAGTTATTGTTTTAAAAACTGGCATTTCTCTCCACCCCTAATCCATGCTTCTCCCAAAACACAGAATGGACTCAGTGATATGGCTTTGGCCACAGCAAGACACAACTGCAGGGTCCCTTCTAAAACCCCTGACTGGAAGGACTGCCGTGTGTCCTCTGAACACCCAGCAAACTAAAAGCAAATCCCTACAGGAAGGGGTTTGTGCAATCCAACAGCAGATGGGATACTCATGTTTTGATCCCTTCTTTCCTAGGAAGGAATAAGGCTGGTTGAGTAATTACAAAAATTCTAAGAAAAAATCAGCAAGGAAAAAAAAAATAAAAATACATACATTCTTAAGAGTTTTAAAATTATGTTCATCAAAAATATATTTCTATTTGCATGTAAACATCCCCATGCCAGGCTCACAGCATGTGCCAGCACACAGCCCCCAAGGAGCAGAGCAGGGGTCTCTGCCTCCCCTCACTGCCCATCCTCACCCACCCAAGGGGCTCACGCAGCACAGGGGGTGTGGGGCAGCAGCTTCAGAGCCTCCCCCCACCAGCTGTCTCAGGAGAAGGGCTTTGAAGATGGTTTCTCACAGATGGGCTCCCTTGAAGTGCAGCATCCTCGTCAGCCAGAATGGGCAAGTGGCTCTGCAGCTTTTTAAACCATAAAATATTTAGAGTCAGCTCAGAGGAAATACTGACAAAGACAACCAAATACCAGGTTCCCAAGAAAGCCTGACTCCTCCCCACTGGGTAGAGCGTCACCCCTTCCAATTCCAAGCATCCCAGCGGGCTGGGATACCCTCTGGCATTTCCATAGGAATATCACAGCAGCCAGTGAGCAAAGCCATGAGCCACTGTGGCACAGCTGAGGTCCAGGAGCTGCTCATCCCAACTCCTCAGCCACTCTCCAGTCTTCCCACATCCCTGCTCTCTCAAGATTCCTGCAGAGCTGCTGCAGGAGCAGCAAGACCAGGATTTATGGCAGGGTTCCCCAGCCCCGTGCATGGAAAGAGATCCCAGCTGCTGATCAGAGCTCTGGATCCCTCTCCCCGGGGCATGGGAGGACGCAGGTGGGGCTGTCCCAGCATTCACAGGAGCTCCTCAGCTGTGCCTGCACCAGCAGCCACTCCCAGCACTCTCCTGCCATCCCTGCTCCCGCTGCCATCAGCGCATCTGTGACATGGGAGAGCTCCAGCAGCTGCTCTGCTGCACAGCTCTGGCCAGCCTGGCGTGAGAGGAGCAGGGAGGGCTCATCCAGATCTGCCACTCTTGGCTCAGTTCCTATTGCTTCCACCCTAAACAAGCAGAACAGTCCCAAAGAGCCAGAACATGTCATTCCCTGATTTTATCCCCAGACTCCACAGCCATTCCACTGCTCCCACATGCCAGAGGCCACCTGACATGGCCCACCTGCCACCAAGCATTTGCTGGGCATCAGGGCAGACTCATTTCCTGACACATTTCCTCCAGCAGAGCCTCAGCTGGATTCACATCCTCCCCCTTGACCAGTTACTCAAAGTCCTCGGTGATTCACAGCTCTGCCTCACCATCGCTGGAATACTAATGAGGGAAATGTTGATTTATTGAAGCCCTGATATGTCACCGCTGGATTAAACAGTCTATAAAGTATATTTGGACACATTACAGGATTAGAAGAATCCACCTGGGAAGTTCTCTTCCTCCTTCCTCCACTCTCTTGCAAAAACACTCAGTTTCAAGGACATGGCACACAGACACAGTGGAGGTGCCTGGGTGGGCATCACCAAAGCCCAGCTCATCATGGGGAGACTGCACAGGCCCCCCCACCATCCCTGCAGAGAAAACTCCCACTGTTCAGTAGTGGTACACCTTGATCTCTCTGTTTTCATCCAGTCCCAGCTGGAGGAGGCTGGGGCTGCTGCCTTGGCGCTTCTGTGACCGTGGAGAGAGAGGTCTGACAGCTGAGTGAAGGAAAAGCCTGGCTTACAGCAGGAATGAGCACAGACAGGACAGGTACAAGGTACTGAGCCAGTCCTGTGCACACAGGATGTATTTAGCATGCTGCATCCCACTCAAATGGAATTAGAGGGGGATTAGGGAATTCAGAGGCACACCATGCTCAGGACAGCATGGAGGCCCCAGGGATTTGCTGCTAATATCAGTGTACACTGAGGAGACACCAACAGCCCCAGCAAAAGGCTGGTACCACACAGCCTGGGAGCATCCCTGCTCACAGCACAGAGAGGTCTTGCTCTCTGGATCTGGCCTCATGCCATAAGATTCCTCAAAACAGAGCTGGAGAGAGCCTGGGGGGGAGCCCAGCCCTCCCCACCTCACCATGTGTCCAGTCCACACATCTCCAGGTGCCCTCACCTCCTCAGCAGGGTCTGCCCGTGGCCAAGGGCTCCATCCCTGGCCTGCAAAACCAGACTCCCTTCTTCCCCTCCCCATCCTCCATTTCTGCACTATTTGGTCTGTATTTTTAAATCCTCACATTCCCAGCTCAAACTGCTGCTTTACAGCAGAGCAGCATCACTAAAGAGCACCACAGGACAACCAGGGAAAGGATGGGAAGCTTCCTCAGTCCAGCAGAACTCAGAGAGCAGCACACTGATGCTCCAGCTGCCAAACACCACATTCTTCTGCAGAACCAGGCCCTGAAACAGAGGCCAAGGCCTCGGAATTGCTGCTCAATACTTGGTTGCACACCCCTCCTGCCATCTCCTCCTACCTACTGCAGGAAGCAGGAATGCAATTAAAGACCAGACCCAGGTAAAAGATACACTTTGGAATCCTTCTTGAAGCCTTCCAGCCATTTTTTGTTGCTCTCAATCATCCCCTCAATACTTCTCTTCTCTGGCTCACGGAACTTGGAATGCTGGAAGAGCCGGATTTGTTCTCTGTGGCAGAGAGAGAGAGAGAGAGAGGGGATAAGCAGGGAAAAAAAGAGGTCTGGGCAGAAATTATCCCAGAGATGAGAAAGTGATGGGCTGCTGAAGAAAAAATTATATATACTAAAAAAATGAAAAAAACCCCAAACATATATATTATCAAAATATATATATACTGATAGTTTGACTTTTCTCCTAAAAAAGTAATTCATAGTTTTTATCAAATTGTTATCTACTTGTTATGTGATAAGTGACCTAATAATCACTGCAGAGAAACAACAGCAGCACAGTTAAACATCTCAAGGAAGATCCTTACTCTGCAGGGACGTATCCCAGCTTGCTGTCCAGAGGCATGGAACTCCCACCGAGGGACGAGAACCCACCTGGAAAACAGACATTAAATATAAACCCCACAAAATCTGGGTGCATTTGCTTTCCTGCACCACGGACATGCCGTCCCTACAAGGACACCAAGGAAACAGATGGAGATCTCTACGTGACACTGGGAGGAGGCTCCCAGTGGAGAGGGCTGGCTCCTCTTTTGCTGCTTTCTTGGGTGAGTATTAAAAGCAGGATGACAGGATCAGCCATATGCTGCACTTCTGGAAGGAGCTTCTCATCCCTCATCCCATCAGCACCCATGCACCCACCCTTCCCAGCACTGGAAGCTGGGACAGAACTTGCAGGACTGCAAAATCAGAGGCTGGGTTAATGAGCAGGTGGGTTAAGGCCAGGAGACTCACCTGGGAAATACTTGTGCCATTTCTCTGCCAGTATGTTGTCCACTGACTGCCCTGAGATGGAATAACTGGAGCTGAGCCCACTTCTGCTCCAGGCCCACTGGTCCAGGGGAGACCCTCTGGGGGTGTTCCCCAGGGAGCTGCCCCCCTGCAGGCCTCTGCTGGAGCGATATGTGGGGAGGGGGATGCCCTCGTGGGCTGTGGAGGTGAACAGAGGACTCTGGTGATGGCTCAGGGAGTCCAGGACGCCCAGGACCCCGTTCAGCTCACTGGTGATACTCTGCACGGAGTCTCTCAGGTGCTGGATCTTGTCCTGCTGGAGGATGGGCCAGAAATCCATTTTCAAGTCAGCTGAAGGAAGAGAGGGGGAAAAAGGGGTCACGGACAAGCCCTAACAAGAGCAGCCTTTGTGCAAGCAACCCAACCCTCCTGCCTTCCTGCCCTTCTTCCCCCAGCACAACTCCAGTTACAGGCAACCAAAGCCCAAGAAAAAGCACGAGCAGCAGAGAGGGAATTGGAATTGCAGCAGCTTCTCCTGCCATGGATGTGAGGAAGGGGAAGCCCAGTGGATGTGAGGAAGGGGAAGCTCAGACTCCTGCAGAAGAGCAATACAGCTCTGCAGGATCAGAGGGAAATCAGAGAGATTTAATAACCCACGAAGATTTAAAAGGCAGGTTTGCTCAGAGAGCCCATCCCTCTTATCTGCCACTACAGACAGGTAGTGGTGACAAGGTTTTGCAATCAGGTGTGGTACATGGAGCAGTCCCAGCCACGGAGACCAGACCTGCCTTGGACATAACTGAGCAAAATGAGAACAGGGACATCACAGAGGTGAGAGTGAAAGGCAGAACAGGCCTGGAGCCTCACAAGCTGGGCACTTACATTTAGACTGGCACAGATTCCCACTGGATGTGCTGTTTGTGTCCTCAGAGGTGCTCAGATCAAAAGTCACCACCTTCTTGCATGCAGAACTCTTCAGCGTGTCTTCATCTGAGAGCTGGTCAGGAAGGGGAAAACAATGCCAATAAAACCTGCTGTATCATCCCTGGAACATAAAAGCTACTGGAAATCTGCCTACAGCTTGTCTACAAAGCTGGACTGCAGTCAGGCACAGGTCAAGTGAAGGCAAACTTGTCTTCAGGCCCTGACAGCAAAATCTGAATGCCCAGAGACTGCTTTGGCTCTGAAAGTGCAAGAGGCCAAACTGAGCAGCCACGAGAATCAGCCCGTCCAGCAGGAATCATCGTGGTGTGTGCTTTAAATAACCTCAACTCCTGCAGGGTTGGATTCTCTGCACTGAGGGCAAGAGTTTGACCATCAAAGGTCTGGTTCTCTTGCATCTGCTGCTGCCCTGCCTAAGGCCACATGGTCCCAGGCAGAGCCAAGGATTCCAAGGCTTGCCTTGGTCAGAGCAGGCCCCAGACCAGCTGACATGAGGTGACCTGCCCTTGTTTTCTCCAGGCTCGAACCACCCAGCTTTTCCAAGCTGCTTTCTGCAGCCACACACTCAGCAGTCTCTGGTGCTCTCACAGAAAGTGTTTCCAAAATCCAGCTCTGCTGGTAAACACCAGTCTTTGGCCACCAGCTGAACAGCCCTGACAGGGACCACAAGCCCCCCACAGCCCCCAGCCTAGGGGAGAAGCTCTGGACAGGAGAATGCAGCTAGGCAGGGATGCTGGAGTTTACCTCCTCCAGCAGTGAGGACTCCAGCTGGCTGAGCTTCTCCTCCTTCTTCTTCAGCAGCACCTGTCCTTTCTGCATGGTTGACTTCATCCTGTCCAACTGCTTTGCCTCCTGCACAGACCAACAGCCAAGCCAAGGAGAGAAATTAAACAAGAATGACAGGAAATAATCTACATTAACAGCTGGGGTGACTTTCATCACCCTCATTCTGCTCAGCACAGGAAGTGCTGCTGCTGGAGTGAAATCACTCCTGAGCCCTCAAGAGCATGGGAAGGGGCGTGTACAGTGAGCAGACCAGGTTCAGCCCAAGGAAAAGGAGGTTTCACTTCCAAACCCACATCCAAGAGGGTCCCCAAGCCTGCATCAACAGGACCACAGCAGCTGCAGAGCCAGGAGTTGATCCCAGGGCTGTGGGAAGGTCTGTGACACCCAAGAGCCGAGCACGGGCAGAGCCCAGGGCTCACCTCCTCCAGGCTGCGGCGCATTCCCTCCAGGAGCTGGGAGCTGTTGGGATCCTGGCCGGCCTCCTGTGCCCTGCACAGGTCCTGGCGCCACTGCAGGCTTGCAGCCCTCAGTGCCGAGCGCCGCTTCCGCAGGGAGCGGGTCTGGCGCAGCAGGAACTCCTTGTCATTCCTCAGGGACATCCCTTCCGCAGAGAGGTAGCTCCGGACACTGCGGGGAAGAGGCCGGAGGGTTCTGGTTCCCTGTGCTGCTGCACACCTCACACAGCACCCCCAGAAACAGGTGGGCAGTGCCCAGTGTACAAACCCAAGCTAAAACTGTGGCTTGGAAAACCAGAGCACAAAGTTTTCCCAGTGTGGGTACTCACCGTTCAAACTGGAAGTCGTTTTCCTCGGGGCTCTGAGAGGCTGGGGAAGGCTCTCTGGACGAGTGCTGAGAGGGTGACACATTGCAAAAACTGAGAAACAGAACCCCAGGGCCCCCTAGGAATGCAATTGGGAGCAAAAACTTGGAATGGCATCACCATGGCACTGCCCAGATCCAAACACACCACCAGGGATGTTCTTGATGTGACTTTTGAAGGCAATAAAGATGTTTCTATCCTGACACAAGCCCTGCTTTTGATTTGAGTATCCCACAGTCCTCTCCACCCACTAATAATAGAGATACATCTGCAAATACTGAACACATCGGCAAAGAGAAATCCATCTCTGCATGTCAAATGATTTCACACAGAAGGAACAAATGCTGGGATTTTCAAGGGAGTTTCAGCCTCAGATGTCACAAGGCAAACACCTTCACAGGCTGCTTTACTCACAGCTTGAGTAGTTTCTCTCAGGTCTTCAACACGGAGCTCATCTTTCTTTCTTGGAGATTCCACACTTTCTTCTGCCTCCAGTTCTTTCAGAGCCTCCTGCTTGCTCCTGATTGCTTCCTCCAGCTCACTGCCACAGGAAAAAGCAACAGCAGAGGCATTTGATTAGCCTGCAGTGGTGTTCAGAGTGACCTCCAGATTCCAGGAGGGAAAGGGCCACAGGTGTGCAAGACAACACCAGTGTTGGGCCTGTGGTGTTATGCCAAGTGTAAGCCCTGGCTGGGCAGAGAAATTGCTTCCCACCCCTCCCCAGCAGCTCAGCCACCTCAGGAAAACCTCTCTGCATTTCAATGCCCTTCTCACAGCACCTCATTAACCCCCCAGGGCAGGAGTGGAGAGACAAATGGAACTGACACACAGAGATGAAGGAGCAAATTCAAATTCACACCCAGAGTTAGTACAAAATCTGGAACCAGCCCCCAGCAACTCAGTGCCCTCAATGGGTACCTAAGGATCCTGAAGGAACACGGCCCAGCACAGAGCTCAGAGGTCAGAGAGAGGCCCAGGTTAGGTTGGAGAGGTTTGTCAGGGCCACAGGGCAGACTTTTTGGTGTTAGAGTAAATTCCTCACACACACCCAATGCGTTTCTGCAGCCTCTGGCTCCGGGTCTGCAGCAAGTCCACCTGGGCCTCCAGCTCAGCCTTCTGGTCCTGCAGCTCCTCCAGGGTCTTCCGCAGCTGCCGGATGGACTCCAGGAGGTTGGAATGCTCCTTCCTGCTCTCCTCCAGGTGCAGCTGAGAGGCCAGAGCAGCCTCCTAGAAGAAAACCAGAAAATTCCTCCCAGTCATTTCCCCAAGAGTGAAATAAAGGGCACACAGCTCACAGGGTCCCAGAGCTACACAGCCACACACCAATCCTGGGAGAACAGGACTGGCTCTTCTCTTTGGGGAGCTCAGAACTAATCCACCTCCCAGCACTTTGTTTTCCTAAAGCCCCAGTTCTAAGGTGCTGCCCTCAGCCCCAGAGCAGCACAGCCCCTCTCCAGAGCCCCAGTGCTCGTACATCTCTTTGGAGCTGCATCCGTCCGTCCTCATCCAGCAGCTGCTGCCTTCTCCTCCGCAGGGACTCCTCCTGTGCACAGGGGAGAAGGCAGGGCAGTGTCAGAGCCAGGGCACTGCTGATGCTGAGCAGCACCTCAGCTGCAGAGCTCAGGCCTGAGACTCAAGACCATTCCAAAATACACAAGGAGTGCTGTCAGATCTGCTTTATGACCCCCCCTCACAGCCACTCGCTGCCCCCCAAAGCATTGAGCAAACCCAGAGCTCACACTTTCACAGCAAACACCAGCACCAGGAATGCTTAGCCCTGCTCTGACTTGTGATGAAGAAAAACTTCAGGTAAAAACCTGTATGGCAGCAGAAGCCCTGGCTGTGCTTTTCTGAACAGTTCCCCATGAGGAAGCAGCCAAAGGACTGGCACAGATTTGGGAAGCTCTGAGAGCCCAACAGCCCGACTCACCTGGCTGATGAGCTGCTCTGATCTGGCTTGGACGTATTTCACGCGGATTTCAAGCTCATTCTCTGAATCTTGGAGCTTTCTTTCCTGCACAGAGATGCTGAGTTGAAGAGAATAGTGCAAGCTCCTCCCTCCCCAGAAAAACACAAACTGGGCAGCGTGACCTGCCACTTGTGTGTGTCACTCTGGGCTGTGCAGGGTGTCAGGGAACAAGGTGTGGAGCATCCAGGCTGTCCCTCAGGAGCCCCAAGGACCAGAGGCAGGGCCTGCTGCTCACCTTCTCCCTGTGCCTCTGCTGCAGGGCAGTCAGCCTCCCCTCCAGCTCTGCCTGCAGCGCCTTCAGCTCGGCGTCGTGGCACTGCCGCAGCCGCGCGGCCTCGCTCCGCAGCCCCTCCAGCAGCTCCGACCTCTGCCTCCGCTCCTGCCCGGGCCAGGGAGACAGGGAAACACCTCTGTGAGGCACAGGGCTGTCCAGCAATGGAGCAGGATGTAGAAAAATATGGGGGCCGCGGGACTCAGTCGGTTCGGGGTGATTTCTACAGTTCAAGGCAGCTCTTGAAACGTGCAGTTTATTTGCAAGGGTCATGGGTGCAGGAGCTCTGCTTAAGCTGCCAGCCACAGCTTAGAGCATCCCCAGAGAGAGTGAGAGAGAGAGAGCATAAGATAGAGCATCAGAGTGCTAAAAGTCTGGTTCCATGATATTATATCTCTTCCTATACTGAATATGGTAATAGTACAATATCCAAACAATAGAAGACAGAAATCCTTATAGAATTTACATACAACCTATCAAAACTACTACATTACCATACTGTGTTATATTTTAACTCCTAAAAACTACTTTCTAAAACTACTTTTTTCTTCCCTGCCACGCTGGCAGGGTTTTTCTGACTCTTGCACTTTTCTGTTTGCTGAAGCATCCTCTTCTTTGCTAAAGACATTGCTCAATAAAGAGGGATTCTCCTTCAGCTGGCTAGCCTGTTGTTTTTGAGTTGTACAGTAACTAACAGCTTGGTATCTTATATCTCAAAGCCAGCTTTCATTTCTATTTCGCTTACAGGTTTTATATTTTCAGAATCTTTGGCCAAGCAGTCATATTTATAAGGTTTCCTTATTTCATCCTCCCCAACAGCAGGACACGCAGGAGTCACTGCAAAACCAGCCCGTGGCACCGACTGCAGCCACCTCCCCCCCAGCAGTACCTCCTCCTGGTACTGCTCCTGGATCCGTGCCAGGGCCTGCCGGTGCTCCTCTCTCATCCTCTCCATTCTCCTCTTGTGCTCCTTCTCCACCTCCTGGCGTTTCTCACTCATGAGCTCACTGAGCTGCAGGGGTGACAGGGAAAGAGGCTTCCCTGAATTGCAGCACTGCACCAGAGTGGCCTCCCAAAAATCAGCCTCCCACCTGAGCCCAAGTCCGGAGTGGGATCGGGAATTGTGTCCTGGGGAGCACAAAGCCTTCACCCCGGTGAGGTGAGATGCTGAGGGGTGTCCTTCCCCCTGAGGCACCACTGTCACCCCAGACAGGGGGTGAGGGCACTCAGAGCTCACCCCACACGTGAGGAGAGAGCGTGAAGAACCTTCAGCGCCAAAACAACGCTCACCTCACGCTCATATTCCTTCACTTGATGGGCTTTTTGCTGCACTTTCTGATCCGCTCTCTGCAGCTCCTCACGCAGCTGGGCCTCCTGGCTGCTCTGTGCCTCTGCCAGCTGGGCTTGCAGGCTGGAAATGACCTACCAGGAAAGCCACCCACAGAGACTCGTCAGCCTTTTCCACAGGATCCATTCCGCGCCCTTGAGCACGGCACAGCCTCACCACCCCCTGCCTGGAGCACGGCCAAACACTGAGCCAGACCAGAACTACAGCTAAGGAGTGAAAAAAAAATTAATGCCACCCTCTCTGGTCACCTTTGGTGACAGCATGAGGTAAGAAAAAACCCAACTGTTTGCATTCTAAGGACACCATCCTCACCTCATGGTGCTTCTCTTCTGCTGCAGACTTCAGCTGCTGGAGTTCACTGGCAAACTGTTCTTCCAGCTCCTCTGCTGCCTACAGAAACATGAGCAAAACAGTCTACATGTGGGAACAAGGTGCATTTGTGATTAAATTCTATCCAAAGCATCAGAAAATACAGTGGTGACCCCCTCTCCCCCCCAAAATGGGATCACTACAAGGTGCCTTTACTCTCCCTGTGCTCTCCCTCCCAGGGGATCTTGATGGATCCCTGCCAGGCTGTGCTGGAGGGACTGGAAACTGCCCTGTTCAAGGGCTCCCCAGGTCCCTGCAGGACTAAAGCAGCAGCCAAAGTTTGGAGCTGATAAAGTGGCTCCTTTTAGCTCTGATCTGATAACAGGGCTGGTTTAGCTTGGCGAGACACACAGGGATCCTTATCTTGTCTTCAGATGCAGAGCAGCCATTGAAATAACTGTTAGTGAATCACCACTGTAATAACAGCTGGGGGAGCTCTCCTCCCCAGCTCTGTGCCCCCAACAGCTCAGAGGGCATCTCCCCTTTGTGCTTAAAGTGTCACCAAAGCACTGCAGGTGTGATCCAGTCCCCACACTTCAGCACTGCCATGCCAGCCAGGTGAGCAGGAACAGCTCCAGGCCAGCCCTGCCTGGCAATACAGATCTCACCTCCTTCTTCTCCCTGTCCAACCTCTCCCTGAGCTCACTCAGGAACTGCTCCTTCTCCTGTTCCAATTCGCTCCTCTCCTTCTGCTGGGCTTCCTCCATTGCCAGCTTCATTTCCTCCAAGGCAAGCTGCTGCCTCCTCTCCAGGCTCTCCTTCTCTGCCACCTGCTGGGATTCCCACTCTTCCCTCAGCTTCTGCAGCGTGGCCTCCTGCTCTGCCCTGGCAGGTTTGGAACAAGAGCGCAGAAATCAGGATCCAGCACTGGACAATCAGGGCTTGGACCTGCTGCCACGGCAGGGAAGCAGCCACGAGAGGTTCAGGACCTGCCTCTGAGCAGCTGCTGGGGATGTGCACGATTCTCCCATCCCAAACCAGCAGTTCATATCCCCAGGAACAGCAGCAGAACTTCTCACCTCATCCTCTCCTGCTCTGCCTCGATCTCTGAGGCAATTTGGGCTCGCAGCTTTTCGAGTCTCTCAGTTTTCCCCTCTCTGACAAGCAACTCTTCCTTTTCCTCCTCAGATTTTGCCAAATCTTCTTCTGGAGTGCTGACACAGAATATAAGAAAGAAGAAAATAGGTTCAGGAGACTTCAGTATCTCCCAGTCACCTCTCCAAGGGCTACAGCTCAGCTGAGAATCTCACTGGCTGTGGTGACACATTCATTTTCCCCCCACACCTGCAGGACCTGTGCTGGCACAGGAGATGTAGCCCCAGCATCAAACCTGAGCAGTGTGGATTTAAAACTTGCTAGATCATCCTAGTTTACATTTCTTTTGGGTTTTTTAACTCTCATTAAATGGATGTAAGCTCCCAGGCAAGGTACCTGGATGCATTAGCACGTCTGGAAGCTCCATATTCCTGTATTATACCTTTTGCTACACACTTTTTTTCCCTTCAGGTGCCATTTCTGCATCTTCCTTCACACCCAGACTGCATCCCCGTGATGTTTCATGTCAAGATGCTGTTTCTGGCTGCTCAGAACATAAGCATCAAGTCCAGCAAGATAATATAGAAGCCTCAAGAGAAAAATTCCCCCAGAGAAAGGACACAGCTCCCAGTGCTGTTCCACCCCCTGCACTGCTACCAGATCCGAGTTTCCATCCCTGCCCTGCTCCTGGAAGCCTTGTTTGGAAGTCCCTCTGTAAAACATGCAGCATCAGAGCTCCAGATCGCTCCTCTGGGGTCACCTCATCTCCTCTAATGCTCCCATTTCCAGTCCTGTTGCTACCATTTAGCCCAGGATTTGAACATCTGCCAGGTGGGAGAGCTCCAAGCACTGAACTGGAAATCCTCCCAGGTTAACCATAACCGACAGGGCTCTGAAAGCTCTGTGTGTGTGTGTGGAGTCCCAGCTCATCCTGCAGGATGCTCTCCTGCCTCTCCAGTCAGGGTGGGAGAGCCCTTTCCTGAGCCTGCCAGTGGGGCACTGTCCATCCCAGGGTTTGCAGAGCCTCGCACACAGGACTGTCTGTGCCAGGCAAAGACTTTCCTTCCTCTTCCTCTTCCTCCCTGAGAGCCCTGGTCTTGCTCCTTGCTCCCAGCCCTGAAAGCAGCACCACTTCCCAGGTGGTGGCTGCAACAGCACAAGTCTGTGGCCTGCAGCAATGAAATCCCTCCTTGGAAAGGCTTGGAGGAGATGGAGTAAAAAAGGAAAGTACCTGAGGGGGTTTTCTTTTTGCTGATGAAGCTTTTCAGCTTCTTCCTCCTCCTTCTGCCTCATCTCCTCCTGGAATTGCTGAATTTTCTCCTCCTTTGCTTGAAATAAATGTATTTCCTCTTGCTCCAGCTCTGTCTCCACCTCCTTGACTATTTCCTCCAGGGATTCATCATTAGGCTGCTTCAAGGACTGCTCGATTTCCTTCTCAGGTTGCCTACCAAAGAGAAAAAGCTCCTTTGGCAAAAGGGTGACAGAAAACAGAGCAACACAAAAGGAACAGGAGCATCCTCCAAAGAGCATCAACTCCAAACCAAAAATGTCAGAGCCTACTCCAAAAGCTTCACTGCTGACCTCAGGTGGACCCTGAGGATCACTGGTGGATCCTCTCACTGACTCCCAGAGAATCTCCAACTGATAAATTAAACCCAGCCCCAGCTGCACTCCAGGCCTAAATAAGTCAGATTTTGGCCCACCAGAGCTTGCCTTGTGAGTGCAATAAAATCTCACTTCATGAAAAACCCTGGCCAGGCTGCCAGGCACAGGAGCAGATGCCATCAGTACCTACTCCCAGCCTGGGGACTGGTGCTTCTCATGGACCAGGTATTTTTCTGCAATTGCAACCTAAAGTGTGCTGGGAATTTGCCAGCTCCAGGCAACAGAAAGCCCTCAGCACTCCAAAATTTCAAACCCAATCTGGTTCTAATTAAGTTTTGGGGTTTTTTATCAGACAGACGGCAGCAAAATTATAAGTCTGAGAGAAGCTGAAGGGGAAGGAGGGGAAAATTGAGATTAGTCTAGGAAGAAAGATTTTTGTTCTTTGCTAGAAAAGGCTGGAGCAGGAAGGTCTCACCATGCTGTGAGACTGGCAGTGCAAGGCAGAGGGACTTCTGCCAGGAATCAGGGAAATAACAGCCCCAGTTATTCAGCCTCGAGTCAGAAGAGAAAAGGTCATTTCTTCAGCCATTAGCAAAAAGAGCAAGACAGAGGAAAGTAGTGGGGTTCTGGAACAATCCCCCTTCACTGGTGGCCCCCCAGAACACCCCCTGCAGCAGGTGTCCTTTATCAGGCTGCTCTGCAGACCAATTCAGCCACTTCCACCTGGTTATCACGTTCTTCCTTTTGCCCCAGTTTTCATTCAGAAGAAGATCCAGCCAGCACACACACGTTCACGCAGCACCACAGTTCCTAACAGAACAGAGACTCCTTCCCCATCACTTTGTCCCCAGAGACACGCTGCCTAATTTTTCCAGCTGCATCTGCTGATGTGTCATTTGACACGGAATGCAAAGTCAGCACACTCACATCCACTGAGATCCTCTGTCTCAGGGAGCTGCAGGTAGGAATCCACAAATGCCACCCATGGAGCAGCACAGAACAGCAGCTTGGGCAGGAGCTGAGCTCCAACCTCATTATTTCAATGCCACCAATGTACTCAGTAGCTGTAAAACGGGGTGAATTGATGGGTTTTTGCCCTTCCCCCCAGCTGAGCATCACTCAGCAAGTTCTGCGTGGAAGTGTTTCTCGGGGAGGGTGAACACTCACAGCCTCGGCACGGGGAAGGCTTTCCCAAAGACAAAGCAAACAGCTCTCCCTCATCCCTCCCAGTCCTGAGCCACAGCCCCCGAGGGCTGAGCTGCTGCTCTCGCCCTCCCCAGCACAGGCTGTTCACTTGGCACTGGCAGGGAACAGCTGCTGGGATCTGCACACGGAGCTGCCGGAGCGCCGCTGTGCCCACAAACCGCAGCTCCCGCTTCACACGCGAGCTACGGACAGCCCAAAGGGGGACAAACGGACTAAAGCTGTCACAGTCACACCACCAGGGACTGACACGAAGCCCTTACATGTTCTGTGGGGCAGGAAGCTCCTCAGGATCCACCAGGCTACCCAGGGCTCCCTCCTCCAGCTCCGCAGCCTCCGCCCCATCGGGATTTTCTAACCCAAAATGCTCCACTGGTGTCTCGCAAGCACTGAGATCCCTCTCACTTGGCAGCACAAAAGGGGGGACAGAAGATCAGATTAGTTCAGGTCAGAGTCAAGTGGACAAGGACGTGCAGGTGACACAGCTGGGCACCTAGCCATGCCTGCCAACAGGACCTGCCTGGCCAATACGGGGCTGCCAAAGTCACAGGGAAGCTCCACGCCATTCCCACCATCTCATGTCAGACTAACAGGCAGCTGAGGATATAATGGATATCAGTCTCAACCAGCTGGATCCCTTCCCTGGGTTATCCCACTCTTTCCAGGTCCTTGGAGAATGTCCCCAAGGTGCGTCAGCCCTATCAGCCATACTCACACTGCTGTCCAAATTACAGCTGGAAGTGTTGGCAGGCATGTTTGTATCTACAGTCCTACTTCATCTCAGAAGCACAGAGAGGAGAGACAGGGCAAGCATGAGCAGCTTCACAGGCAGAGAGAAAGAGAGGATGCTCAGCTGGGAAGCAGGAACCGAGTGATAAGGAGACAATTCCTGCGGGCAGAACATGTTTTTGGAGACCCTCACACAAACAGCTCCTCCAAGAACAAGGCTGCAAATCCCACACAGCCAGTCATTAAGACGGACTGCAGCTTCTGCTCACGAATTTTCCTGGCACAGGCAGCAGCTCCTTGGTTCCCAGTGCCCTGAAGAGCGTGTAACTCTGCGTGGAGGCCAAAAGCTTTGACACGACTCATGCGTAAATGCCAGGCTGGGGCTCTCCAAGGAGGAGGAGCCCAAGGGAGCACAGAGCTCACCACTCAGAACAGAACTCCAACTGTTCCAAACAAATCCCCACAAACAGGCTGGATACAGCTCTCCTAGTCAGCCCAGTCCTTGTGGTAACTGGGGATCTGGTAGCCAGCATTCCTCTTGGGATAACAGCTGGTCATCTGTCCACGTGCCGGGATATAAAACAGCTTAATGCTCACATCTGGTCAAGGCCACCTCTGTGGAAGGAAGAGAATTGTTCCCACCACAGCTGGACTCTCCTGGCACCAGGAATAGACACCTTGAGAGCCTTTAGCCACAGGCTCAGCCCAGCGGGGAGCTGGCAACCCAGCAGGGCCAGTAAGGCTGCCATTGGGCAATGGCCAGTGGCCACATCTTCCCAGCACACGGCATTACCAGGCTCAGACCATCCTGCAAGAGCAGGACTTTCACAGCCTCTGAGAGCAGTGGGAGCTGTGAGGGAGGCAGAGGCCAGAGCCACAGCTGGGGCAGCCCCAGGGAAATGATGGGCAGGCACCTTCACTGCCCACCCAGGCAGAAGCTGAAACCTGCTGAGGCAGGGCTAAGGAGGCAGCAGCAGAAGCAAGAGGTTTAGTGGGAAAGACCCTGTGAGAGGCTGCAGCATCTGGGGGTGCTGTACAGGGCACACCTGGCCAGGCTGCAGTGAGCAGAGCAAGGAGGACAAGGCAGGAGAGGCAGCAGCAGCTGGAGCTGCCCATGCCTCCCTTGTGGCTCTGTTTGTACCATACCTCTCAGCAGCTTTTGTTCTTTTGCTTTGCTCTTCCTCTGCACTGGCTTTGCTTTGGTCTTTCTCCTCTTCTCTCAGCTCCTGGGCCTGCAGGTAAAAGCAAACAGGGTGGAGTTTGTGGCTCCATCACCATCAAGGACCTTGCAGGAGTTCTGCTGAATGTCCACAGAATGAGCTGGACCATACGGCACCCGCAGGCTGTTCCAGAACACTGGACGTGCCAGGCTCCTCTCCTGAGGGTATCCAAGGGTCTCCAACCATCCCAGGAATCCTTCCAGAAGCACAAGGGCAGGCCTGGGAGCTCAGCTTTCTCAAGAAAGAGATGAACTCCCTGACAGCACTAAGAACTTGTGATGCAGGTTTGGATTTTCTCTCCTAAAGGTCATTTTACAATCCCAAGTCACACTAAACTCCCTGGAAAGCACAGGAGAGAAATCTCCTAAAAGAGAGATTGTGTGTGGTCACACACACACAAAGTGCTGTAGCAGTGAAGCAAAGGATGTATTGTCTGGGACCAAAAATCACATCAGGACTCAGCCCTGCCTCCCACCCTGGTTCTAGGGCAGGGTGTGATAGGCTGCACACAGAGTCACCAATCCAGGGATTTCTGACTCCAGGATACATCAGGGTGGGTGCTGCCAGGGAATCCAGCCCCCTTGGCAGCACACCGAGCATTCAGTTGGCTTATTTATGGCACAGTACTTCAAATATGAATAGAAGATACTTGAATGTGAAATAATCAGCTACTCCTTTCCCCACCTGCCAGCACCCAGATCTCTCTGTCCCTCCACCAGGGACACCTGAGGAGGGGAAGGACTTCCCTCCTCACCTGCCAGCCCCACAGGAAGTAGAGAAGGCCCATTTATAAAATTTTTGGGACCCTCAGCAGGTGAGCTCAGCCCCTGCCATGCAGGGCCGTGTGTGGAGCAGGGCCAAAACAACATGGAATTAAAGCTGCAGTAATTAATGCAAATGTTCAGCAGAGCAAACGGCAGAAGGATTCCCTGCAAGTGCTGTCACCTCCCATCACATCAGCCCGGGCAGAGCCCCCCAGCCCGGCCCCCTCCTGCCCCTGTAACTAATGACTCCAATTCCCCAGAACCGAGGAGCTCAGCAAATGTTTCCTCGCTCCAAATGGGCTCTGTCACTGCTGCCTGGGAATGGGAAGGAGCCAGACAAATGGGGAAGGAGATCATCTTGGAAAGAGGGTAACTGCTCCCAGAATAACTCCTCTGAGCCCCTCTGCCCAACAGGGCAGCTCCTCCCCGGGAACCCTGGGCTGCAGGAACCTCTGGACACGTTTGGAAGGGGAGGACAGCATCCATCTGCAAGGCAGGTTTTAAGCCTTGTCTGTGAAATTATCAGATCCTTGTCCCTTCTGTTGCCCCAGGATCCCCAGCAGTCCCAGAACCCCAAGCAGCTCAGTTTTTCACCCAGCTGCATCCCCGGAGGACACTTCACATGCTCAAGACACAAAACCAGCTGTGTGAACACAGGGATGACAGATAATGGGCCATCTCCTCCCTCTGCACAGCCCAGATCCCAAGGGACATCTCACATCAGCTCAGATCAGGCTGCAAGGTGCCAGCTCTGAGCATTTGGGACAGGTTTGCCTTTTTCCCCGAGGGTCGGGCTCTGCCCAGGCTCCCCAGGGAATGGTCACAGCCCCGAGGCTGCCAGAGCTCCAGGAGCACTTGGAGAGTGCTCTCAGGCACAAGGGTGGGACTTTGGGGGGTCTGTGCCAGGCCAGGAGCTGGATTTTGATGATATCTGTGGGTTCCTGCCAACTCAGGATATTCTATGATCCCATAGCTCTGCATCTTGCACTTTCAGTCCCTGGTCAGGGAAGGGGGGAAGGAGCAGCCTCTCCTCTCCCAGGTCCAGCAGGACACATCCCAAAGAGCCTCTGCAGTCATCACAGCTCCTGCCAAAACACACCAACAAAACCCCTCCAATTCTGTGCCCACAGAGCTGCCAGAGGTGTCTTTTTCATTTTTTTTTTAACAACAGACTATTTTGCCAACGTATCCAAAGCAAGGCGAGCTCCTCACATGGAAGCAGGCACATTCCTACAACCCCGAGCCGAGCTGCTCCAGCCGAGCCCCTGTGCACAGACACAAAAGAGCAGCTGCAGTTCTGCAGGGAGCACCATTTCACACCCACCTCTCCCCAAACACGGCTGTAATAAACCCAAACGTGGCTGCTACGAGCAGCATTTGCATGCACAGTGCCTGCGCTGCGGGGAGGGAGAGGGGGAGCACAGCAGGCATATGTTTTGTTTTGCCTTCACATCTGATTATGCTCATTATTAGGCACAAGAGGACAGGTGTATTCTCCAGACACAACCTTGCAAACAGGATTGCTCCTCTCCACTGGACAGGTGGGGAGTTTGCCACTCAGGGTCTCTCCTCCAGAGTGGCTGATCCGCTCACAATCAGGGCAAGGCTGAGTAACCCCAGCTGGATCCTGGATCCTGCCTCCAACCAACACAGAGATGGAGCGGGAGGGCTCCGGAGGAACGTGGGGCTGAGCAAGCCAACTCAGAGCCGTGCTGAGAAGACAAGGATAAACCAGAGATACACAGCAATCCTCAGGCAGGGCTGCCTGACCAGGGCTGCATCCTGAGCTGACACAGACATGTGCACACACGTACACTCCATGTGCCACAGACTCACTGAAAGGAGCCCCGTTCCCCACTACATTAAAGCAGGCAAGACAGCCAAATGCTTAAAAATAAGCTTCCCTCTACCAAAATCTGTCAGAGGGAGTTAACCTTCTTTTCTTCCCATTGATTCTATCATGTTCTGCCACACAAATCCTTCCCATCTGCTTAAGAGAAAGAAAAGGACAAATAGACACACAAAAAAAGAAAGGGAAATAGACTCTGCTTCCTCCATTCCCCAGGAAAGCCATTTATTGGCTGTCATAGTGGGGCAGGGAAAGCACACAGGGGAGCCTGCCTGTGTACACCCCTCCAGCCACCTCAGGGTTTGTGTTCTTTGTGCAGCCACCTGCACCTCATCTCTGCAGAAAAAACAATGCACTGGTGGTGCTGCTGTGACCCCTGACACTTCACACATCACTCCTGTTCACCTCTGCAAGCCTTTACTGACAGCATCACACCACAGGATTCCACCTGCCTGCTCACAGACCCCCCCGAGCACTCACACAGCACTGACCTTGCACTCAGGGCTGTCCAAATCAGGAGACACAGTCCCCACATCCAGAACCTCCTTGGAAAGCTGGCATTTGAAGTCCAAGCCCTAAAAAAGAAAGCAGAAAGGATAAGTCTCTGATGAGAAACCAGAGATTCTGAGACCAAAATCCCAACACAGCTCGGAATATCCCTGCTCACCACCCCACTGACAGCAGGGCAGAAGCATTTCCCTTCGCTGGGTCCCTCCCTGTGGGATCAAGGGACATCAGTGCCACACAGGGCACTGTCACAGCCCCAGTGCACCTCTCCATGCCACCGACCTCAGCAGGCAAGGGTGGCACAAGGACCCTCCAAAGGGGCACATCTTCCCCAGGCTCTACTGCTCCCCTTCGTGGTCCTGCTGCACATTTCCTGGGGTTTCTTTCCTCACAGCCAACCCCCACAAACTATTCACCCTTTGAGACAATCCCTGCTCCTGGCAGCCTCAGGGGCCCCCACACAAGGCCGAGCCACTTGCCAACACAGGCTCGTACCAGCGCAGTAAATAATGATATTCTCAGCCATTTGCTGGCCACGCTGCCTCTGCTCCCACTGGCAGATGGCAACGGCAGCTTCCTGTGGAGATGAAGAGATGCTGATGGGCATCTCCCCCATGCCAGGGCCACCCTCCTGCCTGCTCTGCCGCGGGGACCCTCCAGAGCGGGGTCTCCCAGCCACGCACACCCCCCGCAGCAAAAGCTGCTGAGCCCCTCAAAGCACAATTTTTACATTGCTTATTATTTTCCTTTTTGCAATTATCCAAGTACAGCCTCAGCTCTCTGTGACCTACTTTTCCAGGGATATTACCTCCCCCACAGACCCAATCTGCAAGGTGCAGGGTGACACTGCTGGCCTGTGCCACACAGAGCTGTGAGGGCACTGCACGAGGTGGGCACTGCACCCACCGGCTGCACCATCCCAGAGGAACCTGAAGCCCACACCCAAGGAAAAAGGAGCTTTTGGTGACTCACCACAGGGTGCACCACCTCATGGTCGGAGCACTTGGAGGCAGGCAAGTCCTGCTCACAGCCGCTGCTGACCCCGGATGCCTTTGAAAGCTGAGAGGAAACACAGGTCACAGCCTGTACCTGTCCTAGCCCTGCAGCTCCACCTGGGCATTCCCAACATGGCAACTGCTACTGGGAACACAAATCTGGCCTCTCTCAGGGAAGAATAGGTGACTGAGCATCATGGGGAAGACACCAAGGATGTGTGACCCACAAGACAAGCACAAAACACCACTTCACAGGAGGGCAGGAGAAGGGGCTGGGAGGGCAAAGAAGTGCTCTTCAAATACCCCTGATAAAAGGCACTTGCTTCCTCTCCATCTGCAAGGATCTCTGCAGCTCTCAGAGCTCCCAGCCCACCACACAGAACAGTGCTGGAGCCATAAAAGCACTTTAAAAATTCCATTTTGCTGTGGCTGAGTGCAGCGAGGACTCCTGCATTCCCAGCCATCGGCAGCTCGATGGGAACACTCTGTGGCCCTGCTGACTTCAGCAGAACAGCTCAGGTGCACAAAGCACACAGATGAGTTTGGGAAAGCAACGCTCTCAGCTCTTCAGGACAGAGCACAATTCCCAGGCTTGGTTTTGCAGTTTATCATTTCTTACAGACATTATGCATCAGTGAACTTGAGAAATCATCAAAATCAGCAGGAAGGCAGCCAGACTGGAGAGAGATCGTTCATCAGATCCCATCTTCTGGCTCGGATTCCACTCCGGAACGAGCACGAGCACGAGTGCGTGTCTGGCAGGGCCAGGCCACGGGAAGCGTGCGACACTCAGCCCAAGGCCCTGCTTCTGCAGCGTGGCCAGTTCTCCCCCCAGAGTGGGAGGACTGGAAGGTTCTGTGCTCCCAGCTCCAGAACCAGCCCCGAGGCTCCGTCCTTCCCCACCCCAACCTCGCACCTCTCGCGGAGCCGCGAACGCGGTGCCTGGCAGCTCTTTACACGCCTGCCCCAGCTCTGAGCAAGCTGAGAGAAACAACAGAAGGAGAGAAACAAAGCAGCACGGACAGCTGGGCTCGGTGTGAGCTTCATTACCAACCCTGCTCGCCCAGGACAGACGGCAGCACTGGAAGCTGAGACTGCTCCTCCTCCCAGGCTCAAAACACGCGGCGCAGTCGAGGGTTTTGCCCGTTGGTGGCTTTGGGCAGCACTTGGTGTGTGCAGAAGGATTGCCCAGCTCAGTCCTGAAGATGCCAATCTGGGAATTCAGAGCACTCGTGCCCCCCCAGGAATGACTGCCCTGCTGACCAGGAAAACACTTGGAACTGGCTTCACAGAAAACCAGAGAGTGCTCCAAGAGCCTTCCTGAGTCAAGGCCTGACAAGACGACAGGAACAGCCAACACCAAAACCACACAGGCACATCTCTTACTTTGCCATCATCCAGCCTGCTCTCTGATATTGAATCAGCTGCTTCTTCTTCCCTCTCTTCATCCAGTACCTTTTCTCCACAGGACACAGTGTCAGCAGTGGCAGCCAGGCTCGCCAGCTGATCTGCCTCGGGCCCTTCCACGGCCGGAGGGGCGGCTCCAGGCTGCCCAGGAGAGCCGGGCACGTCCATCCCTGCTGCGCTTCCTTCACCCTCAGACTGAGGCAACTCCTCAGCTGCAGAGGCGTCTCCTTCCACCTCAGCATCTTCCCTGTCCACTACTTCATCCCCAGCAAGTTCCTCCTCCTTGTTCTGGGCAGACAGGCTGCTGTCAGCATCTCCGGGGAGGATGTGAACCGGAGACGGAGGGCACGCAGCACCAGAATCCAAGGAAGACTCTGGCACTTCTTCAGGATGTCTTGATTTTAAAGACTCCTTCTAGGCAGCAAGTCAAACACAATTAGATACCCAACATTCTCTCTGGGGCAGAATGCAGGAGTCAGGAACAGCACAGGCTCTCCTACAGCAAGCAGCAAAATCACAAAGCTTTGGGTGACTTCAAGACCTGTTTTGACTTCTTTTCACACAGTCCCGTTCCGAGGCAAGGGACTCCATTGACACAATGTCATTCATATCTTGGGCTCTCACTGTTTTTTGATCAGTTGCCTTTTTATTCACAGGGTCTCAGTGGATAAGAGTGGCTGTGCAAGGCCACCAGCCCCTGGGGGCACCCGACGTGCCCCACAGCAGGCCCATTTATGCTTCCACACTGGATCTGTTCAGTGAGAGATGGAAATTTGTAAGAGACCATGACAGGACATTTCACTTCTGCCCGACATTTTAAGCAGAGGAGAGCAGGCAGGATCACCATCCCACCTTCCAGTGGGACAGACTGGAGGGTGGGCACCGATTGAAGGCACCACTCGGAGCTCAGAACGAGCCCGTGACTAACACAGGAGGCTGAGAGATGGGGGGAAAAAACAACCCCAAGTTAAAGCTTAGTCACCCAAAGGTTCAACTGCCTCTCCCAGCAGCGGGGAGGCCACAACACTGCCCATGGAGAGGGGAACAGCCAGAAGAAGGCTCCCTCATCAGCATGCAAACAGACCTGCTCGCACGTCCCACTTCCTCGCTGTTTTATTAATGCCGTGGTGTCTTGTCAAACATTCCCTGCATCCTGTGCACGGCGTGTTCTGTACACTGAGCGCATATTTTAGCGGTGTATTTTTATCAGAGTGCCTCTGGAATGCTGTCAGCTCCCAGCCCAGAGCTGGAACGCTCTGGGGGCAAATTCCAGAGTGTGGCACTGGTCTGCCCAACCTCCCTGGGGATGAGCGAGCATCCAGCAGGATGGAGGGGACAGAGAAACCCCTGGGCACTTCCCAAAAATCCTGCAGCTCTGGGCCTCACCTGCAATTCCCTGGGACTGACAGCTCCTGGCCCCTGTCCAGCAGAGGTTCCCAGAGTCACCAACCAGCCCCACGAGGCTCCCTGGGGACACTGGCACCCAGAGAAAGGTGGGCAAGGGGAACTTCTTTAGTCACCCTCATGCTTCCCCTTTTATGGGGATTAGGGTGGCTGCAAAATTATGCTCTTTTTGGACAACCTGCTGCAGAGTTCTCCTGAGGACATCCCCCCAGGCAGACCAGGCTATCCCAAATGAGGCCAAGCAGGACTCCAATGCTTGAACACAGGGTCACACACACCAAAATATATCAATACACCAGCAATGGTGTGCACACAAAAGGATTTCTCTCCAGGCAAGTTCACTTCAGCTACTAAAATATCCCAGAATAATCTCTTTGGCTGGCAGAATCCTATTTCAATAGCAATTATGGGCAAACCTTTTGTTAGCAGCACACCTTGATGATCACAAATGCAACTCTGCAGAAGAGGGAACTGTGCCAGTCAGACACATAGGTGGAGAAGGAGGGAGGTTTTTCCTCCTGTAACAACAGACTGTGGATTTTCTATGGATTTCAGAGCTGGACAAGTCACCTGGGTTATAAATGGCTTATGAGTGATCTTTTCACAATTTTTTACCTGCACTGAATGGTACGAACGGATGGGAAATTCCTGCCTATCCAATCATTACTTCCAGGGATCAGCATGAAACTTTAACCAACAACAGAAACAAGCCAAGCAGCCACAGACACACACCACAACAGCAGAAGCTGCCTACTGCATGCAAAGCCAGGCTGGCACCGTGCAAGCAGGGTGGGGATGCCAGGGAGCCACTGTCACCTCTCCTAGGCTGGCACCTTCCTCCTCAGGGCTCCCATGGGGCTGGGGAGCAGCTTCAGCAGTATCAGCAGCACCAGCTGATGGGCTGCCACGGTCCTCCTGCTCCTCCTTGCTGTTCTCCTAGCGGGGGGGACACAGCCACTTGCAGAATTCCCCACACCACCTTCCCAAGCTGGAATACTCGCCCGCCTGTGACAGGTCACCACCCAGCACACGCATCCCCAGAGCAGAAAGCTCTCCAGCTGAACAGCTTTCCTGGGAATTCAGGAGCTCACAGGCCCAGATTCCCAAATATCAAGCTGTTGGAGGCTTCACTGCTGCTTTTCCTGCTAGTCAGCTCCACGAACTCGCTGTTCTCCCAGACTCTTCCCAGCTCCGGGTTCCCTGCGAGCCGTCTCTGATGCTGCCTCCACTCCACTCAACAGCCTGCCTCAGCAAGTCGCTAAAACCTCCCGTCTCCTTTGAATACAGGCATTCAGCCCTGACCAGAGGCTATGTGAAGCCAGTTTTTTCATTATTTCACCTATTACTGCTTAGATTTCCCCCTGAGGTCTTGCTACACAAACCCTTCCCTCCGGTTTTGCAAGGAAGCCGGAGAACAGCGCCTGGGAGCAGGCTGAGGCTCGCTCCTAGGAATGCTTTTCTACTGCCATCTCATGGAACTACAAAAGAATTCTGTTTTCCAGTCGGGGTACTGCTATCTTACCAGGACTAGGCTATCACCCACCTGGGTTAACAGCCTGGCTGTTGGGCAGCAATTGCCATTCCATAATAGATTCCCGAAGCCCCATCCCCGCGGCACTGAAATGCCAAGACAGCCCTTTGTTCCTGCACACATTAACATTTCAGTGAGGAATTGGGCCCCCACAGGCTGCTTGTTGTCTGGAGATGAGAGACTCAGGGCTCTCTTTGTCACATCCACTTTAGCATAAGCCTTTGCAGATCCTGCCCAGCACCATGAATAGGTTCTCCAGCAAAGTACTTTACAGCTTAATTTTCGTGTGCTGTGAAAAGGATAAGGGAAATACTCTAAAACACTTTAAAATAAATTAATTTGCCTTTCAGATACTGGAACAGGATTTTCAAAGCAGTGAGAAAGGATTAATGTCAGCATAAACAGTCGGGCCAAATCACCAGAGCTGCTTACAACGCACTTCCCATTGTGCCCTTGTCATCTTAAGCCTGATCCCAGCTAAGGAAGCACAGGGAAAGCACAGCGTCTGCACAAGGCCTTGGGTGCACTGAATGCTCCGTGTCTCAGCCCGGGATTTATCAGCAGGGCAAGAAGAAAGAAATACAGGTTTTGTGTTGCCACAGAAAAGCAGCCACGTGCAGCCCATGTGAAGAGTCCTGTGGAGCTGGGTGAGCATTCCCAGAGGACGTTGCCCTCTCCTCTCCCCAGTGCCACAGAGCCTTCCCTCCACACCCCCTCACCACCACCATGCAGAATGGAAGTGCCTCTTCCTCACTGAGCCTTCCTCCCACACCAAGTGCAATGGCACCCCTGACCTGAGACCCTTTTCCTGCTGTCCCCTGGAAAAGCAGATTTCCCCCCCTTCCTGCTTCATCCACCCAGCTTTATTTTTTCTATTTGAGGATGAAATAAAGCTCCAGCCTCTGCAAAGATGTCTCCCCAAGTCCCAGCTCCAAACCACAACAACTCAAGCATAAACTTCCCTTCAGTGCCCACCCCACTGTCCCCTGTGGGCCACATCTGGCTTCTCACACCCCCCCAGCCCTGCTGCTGTGCCTTCCTCTCCATCACTCTGCTCTAAGCCATGCAGGAATCTCCTCCCTCTGGCACCATTCCTGCACTCTCATCCCCTGGCAGTGCCACAGCACTTCTCGCACCCGGGCAGCCTCCCCTGCCCATCCCATCACCGTGGTCTTACCTCAGAGTCAAAGCTGCCTGCCAGGGCTTCAACATCCAGGTACACATTTTTTAACAGCCTTGATGTCCCACAGAAACTCTGAGGGATAAAAAAAAAACCAAACAATGAAATGGCCAAAATTCTGACCTCTGCAATTCCACAGGAGGAACGGGAGGGGTTCCTCAGCAGCAAAATTAGGCAGCAGAGCCACGGCAATGCACCTACAGCAACTCATCTTGGAATGACACCATGGCAGCTGTTGGTTTATAGGGATTACCATGTGAAAATAGGATTAGATGCTTTTTGAGGACCAAACAGCACAAAGAAAAGGCAGTACAAATGAAAGCCCAGGAGCAAATGGAACAGCCATTACCAGAGGAGCACCAGGAGGCTTCAGCACTCTGGTTGCATCAAGAGCCAGGGCACATAAAAATACCTCATTTTCACTTTCTTCCTCTTCATTTCTCCATTTCTCCGGTGCTGTTACATTCAAGGAACTTTTCTCTTCACAGACCAAGTCCAGCAGATTGTCAGTGTGCCTGGTGATCTTCGAGACCTCTGCAGGCTGTGAAGGCCAGAAAAAAAGGAACTGAGAGGTCAGACAACAGGAAAGGGGAGATAAAGACCCACTGAGACATGGGGCAGAGCTGCTGGATTCTGGGAGGGAGCTCAGTTTTCCACCACTTAACATGATTGTTCATTTGTGAAGGTGATTATTTCCATGCTTTGAACATATTTTGCTTTGCCTTCCTTTAAAGGATCAATTTCTTAACCACTTAACGAGTTTACCTGACCCCCAGGTCACTTTCTAATAATAAATAAATAAAGCATTCAGCATGGTTGTAAACGTTGCATTCATCAGGAAAACTGTTCTTTTAATTTTATTCTCAAATAGAAAAGTGAAAATAGTTTATTAAATTGTATTATCTGTATTGTTTGTCATGGTTCATTTGGACACCAAATTCTACTAAAACTTAACAGACTTTTTTTTCTCTGCAACATTTATTGAAACAATTCTTTAAATCTGCTAAACACAGCAGAAGAAAGCTCACCACTAATTTAGACCTGAGCTCCCTGGAAAAAGAAAAGAAATACAGCTTTTTAACACACAACAGTATTTCAAAACTGACAGAAAACCACAAATCCTGTCATTTAAATGTCCCCACACACGTGACCCTTTGCAGTGTGCTTCCCAGGGCACATTCCCAGGGAAGAGGGAGCCTCACCAGCGTTCCTTCCTTGGGGATGAGGCTGGAGTCCACCACTCTCCCCAGGTCCGGGTTCAGGGACCCACGAAGGGCGAAGGATGAAGACGGTGTGAGGCCACGGAGAGGAGAGAGGGTGCCCAGGGGAGGCTGGATGGGTGCCAGCTGGCAGCCTGGGGGCTGGAGAAGCACAGGGAAATCACTGGCAGGACAGCACAGATGCACAGCTCACACTCCTGACCTTGGAACGGGACAAGAGCTCCCCTGTGCAAACAGGGACTGCCGGACTAACCCTGCCCAGGGACCCCACACCCAGCAGGCACCAGCACACAGGGCAGGGAAGGAAACAGGGTTTGATTTACTCACATGTTTTGCTTTCTAAATGCCCATCTGAATGACTCCTGAATACTCCTCTCCCTCCCAGACACACCAAGAGTGTGTGCTCACTACAGAGTGTCTCATAGCCAGAATTAACAGTGATTCTGTACTCTGTGCTCCCACCCCAGCTGATTCACTGCCTGGCTGGGGGGTCAGGAGGCACTCTCTGCCCTTGAAACACTTGCTCATCCTCTGCCCAGCCTTCCCCAGAAGCACTGCAAGCAGAGCCTACTCACAGGGAGCTGCTTCAGGAACTGCTTCTCCTTCTTGTCCTTCTTCTTCTCTTTCTTTTCCTTCTTTTGTTTCTTCTCTTTCTTCTCCTTCTTGTCCTTCTTCAAGCTGCCCCGTGCCCGCAGCTTCTCCCGCTCCCGGATGACCAGCTGCCTGTAGTGCTCATCACAGGGATGCTCCCACATGGAGCGGCCGTTTTCAAAGTTGAAGAAATAGAGTTCACCACCTCTGATATCTTGGCTGCATGGCAAAAACAGCAGGAAAAGGTGAAGGAGCACGTTAAAAATACAGCTGCACAGGCCAGAATGTGGCTGATGGTGTGGGCACCTGAAGCTCAGGGAAGAAGACGTCTCCAAGAAGCCAAAAAGGTACCAGTGTAGGGAAGCAGCTCTCCCAGGATGCTCATATCCAGCTTCCCAAACAGTTTTTCCCCTTCTCCTGCCACCCTAAAAAGCCCTGAGCTCCTGATACCCCATCTAACCCTATTCTCTGCCCACTGGAAGCCATTCCCTTTGTCCTGTCACTGGGAATCCCCAGCACAGCTGCTGCCAGAGCTCTCACCAGGCCTTCCACTCCGGGGGCAGCGGGGTCACCAGGCACTCCCTGGCCAGCCACAGCAGCTCCGACTCCGTGTCGGGGTCAATCCCGATTATCGGTGCAAACTCCCGGATTTCTGGGGAAAGAGAAGAGGGATCTGTGAAGTTGGTCTACACAACAAAGCCACCCACCTCAGCTAAAGCTGTGGGCACACTGGGAGATCCTGAGCCCAAAAAAAGGCTGCCCAAAGCCACTGGCTCAGTCCCGTGTGCCTGTAGAGCCCATCCTGCCAGGCTGGGGACACAGGGAGTGACACTGCCAAGTGACATTCAGCTCTGCCCCCTCTAAAATCCCATGTATTCCACCCTCTCCACCCACTTCAGAAACCAATTCCTGTTTTCTGAATACACCTGGAAGTGACCTGCATGCCTGAATTCCTTCCCCCAGCTCCTGGGAAGATGGGCCACCCTCACCTTTCTCATTAGGAACATAGGATTCATTGTAGTCTTCTTCCAGAATGAGCTGGTTCCCAATGCACATGGCTCCTGCCATGGATCCTACACCTGGCAGTGGGGAGGAACCAGCACAGAGTCACAACTGCCCTCAGAAAAGAAAATTCCTCATCCCCAGCACATAGCAGAGCCCTTCTACTGCAGCACACACAGTAAAACTGAATCAAAGAGCTTCCACACACACTTCTAAGGGCTGTGGAAACAAGGAGCAGAGCTGAAGTGGTACAAAGTTATAATCAGATCCCCCAGGCCTTCGAGTTTCTACAGAAAAGATGCTACAGGCACTTTTTAACCAGGTAAAAAATAAGCTGAAACAAGAAAGGGAAGAAAGAGAAAGCAAGCAGCTTTCCCAAAGCACAGCTTTGAGAGAAATCCCAGGGCTGGATCAGCACTGGCCAGGGACAAAGCTGCATCTCACCACACCTTGACCTCCCCCACCTTCCCAGAGGGTACTTGAGAAACTGTAAGAGAATCCTAATTTAACAGGTCCCACCTGTGGCCCATTGCTTCATGGATTAACTCACAGAGCACAGCACAGCTGAGCCCTCACAACCCATCCAGCACAGGTTCAGGCAGCTGGAATTCACCCATCTCACCCCAAACATCCTCAGCTGTGGCTCTGTGTGGCCACATTCGGCCAGCACAAGCCCTGGGGGACCACGGCAGCTGCTCAAACACACAATTGAGTGACAAGGTCAAACATTTCATCCTAAGCCCCTCCAAATACTCAATGCAAAAAGCATTCTTCTGCTTTCCTCATGAGACCCCAGGCTTGTGGTACCTGCCCAGTACTCCCCAGCGATACCCACCCAGAGCAGGATCAGTGCCTGTGACACAGCCATCGCTGCCCTCTTCACCTCCCTCTGTCCTCAGCCCCCTCTGTATTTAAAACTCTTATGTAAAGTAAGTCTCAGAAGCAGCAACTAATCCTGCCAGTTTCCAGGCAAAGATATTCTCAGGACATCCAAACCAGCTCCACATCCAATCACTCCCCCTCCCAAATGTCCCCAGTTAGAGCATTTGGGGGTGGGCAACTCGCTCGGTGCCTTCTGTTCCCGTTTTCCTCTCCCAAAACTAAGTCAGCCCCATCTCCCACCCCTGGTATTGGCACTGGGGGATGAATTGTGGGCTCACTCCTCTCTTGGAGACCTTAGTGCAACCTTTCAGTGCTTGAGGAGTATCTCTAATAGATGGGGACACGGGGGAACGGCTTTAAACTAAAAGAAGGGGATTTAGGTGAGATATTTGGAGGGAGTTCTTTCCTGCGAGGGTGGGGAGGCCCTGACACAGGTTGCCCAGAGCAGCTGTGGCTTCCCCATCCCTGGAAGTGTCCAAGGCCAGGTTGGACAGGGCTAGTGGATAGTGGAAGGTGTCCCTTGCCCATGGCAGGGGTGGAACTGGATGGAACTGGTTTCCAACCCCCAAAACCGTTCTATAGCTCTGTGCAAACAGGACCGAAACCTCAGTGCAGCCGCGGCAGCCGGGAGCCACGGAAAAAGCGCGGCTGGCGAGGAGGACAAACAGCTTTAGTATTAAAAGAAATCGGAAAACACGAACGGTTTCGCCCATATAACGACAGCACCCACGCGACACACGCACGGCCGGGAGCCGGCAGACCCCGCGTGGGGCGGAAGGCCGGAACCGCCCAGCGCGGGGCCGCTCCCCGCAGCCTCCGCTCACTGAGGGGAGCCTCCCCCGGGCCCAGGACCCCTCCCGGTGGCGGGACCACCCCCCCGCCCGCCGCTCACCGTGCGCGGGCCGGGAGCGCCGTTCCCCGGGTGCCGCCGGTTGCCGGGAGCGCGGGCCCGCGGCGGCCGCTGCGCCAGGGCCCGCCCCCTCCCCGCCATTGGCCGGCGGAGTGCTATGCGGCATCCGATTGGCCAGCGGCGAGGCGGGACACATGACGTCACCACGGCGGGGCCGCCGGGGGCTGCGGTTGCCATGGCGACGCGTGGGCAGGGCCCGCGGTGCATCCCGGCTCGTCCCGGAGGGGCGGGACGGGGCAGCGGGACGGGGACGGGGAGGGGGACCAGGCA
>JACBWW010000043.1:2788191-2803578 GCA_020086605.1 Lanius collurio | reverse complement strand
GGCCATGGCGCCTGCCTGGCCCTGGCTGCTTCTGTGGTTGGGGGTCCTGCGCGCCCTCCCGGCCCCGCCGCGCATCCGGCTGCCGCTGCGGGGCGGCGCGGCCCCGCCGTCGGGGCTCCGGCAGCGCCGGGCGCCGCTGGACACCGAGCCCGAGAGCGCCGGCAGCTTCGTGGAGATGATCGACAACCTGCGGGGCAAGTCCGGGCAGGGGTACTACGTGGAGATGACGGTGGGCAGCCCCCCGCAGAAGGTGAGGTGGGAGGGGATCCCCGCATCTCTCGCATCCCCCGCATCTCCCTCATCCGCTGCATTTCCCGCATCCCCGGGGGCTGCGGGGGTCCCTCCGGCCCCGTGCTGGGCTGCGGGGCGCAGAACAGAGGCGCTGCGGGTGCCACCATGGCTTCGCGTGGTTCTCGCCGCACGGCCCGGGCGGCATTCCTGCTTTCCATCGCTCCGGTGATGCTTTTCCTGCTGGCTTTCGGTGAAAACTGGCCGCAGGCGCCTGCCCGAAGGTGACCCCAGCGCTCCCGGGGCTGCCCGGGCGCTCCGGGCGGGGTGGCCGGTGCTGCGTGTGCCTCTCCGTGCGGGCGAGCCGGGCTGCTTCCCTCCATCGCTCCCTTCCCCCTCCCTCCGTCCCTGCCGCCATCCCCGCTCCTGAGCCCAAGGATGCCGCTGGAGCTGGTGCGGGGTGTGGGCGGCACGGGGTGGGATGTGGCTGCACAGCCCCGTGCCCGCCTGGAGCGGGCACATGCAGGCACGGAGGAGCCCACGGACGAGCCGTGCTTGGCAAGTCCTCCCAGCACAGCCCCGGGCGCAGCCCGCCTGGCTCCCTGTGCTGCTCCCAAATTCTCCAGAAATCCTCCAGAGCTCGGTTTTCCCGGGAACCTCGTGATGTTTGTGGCTGCGCAGGAGTTGGGGCAGCGTGGGGAAGCAAAGTGCAAGAAAATGGGATGGCCTGGATAGAAAGGGAGCCCACAGGGCAGGCAGAGCAGGCGCTGGTGCGTCACCAGCCTCTGATCCTGCTCCATCTTTTTGTCAGCATCCCTCACATACTGGAGCTGCGCTGCCCAGCTCGTGTGGCACTGTACAGCATGAGTGCTGTGGGCCAGGTGCCAGTCACGAAGCCCTGGGTGGCCAGCTCCTCCCCTCTTTTATGGGTGAGATCGGGGAGGTTCCTGCTGCTAAATCCTTTCGTGCCCATCCTGATCCCCATTGTCACCAGCAACAAGTCTGGCCTTGGGTTTGGGCTCGGTGATGGAGGCTCCAGGTTCCTCCTAGCACAGGGCCACATTCCCTCACGCCTGCCACCACCACTTTTTGGGTGCTGCCAGGACAGCCAGCACCCACACAGGCTCCGAAATAAAGGCTGGCTTTTCCCCACGAGCTGGCTGTGCTCAGTGTGCGTGGAGGGAGAGAGCAGTGTGGGCAAGATGTGGACGGAGGAATGATACCACTGCCATGGAAATTGTCTCTCTAGGAGCACTATTGTGTTGTCCTTGTGTGCCTGGGATTTATTGCCTGCTCTGGCTGGGTGTATTTAGGGGAGAAAAAAAAAAAGGGAGGAGATTATTTCTAAAATCTAGTTTTAAATGTGATTTCATCATCTCCTGCCTGCCACGTGTCGCAGCTGCCAGATAATTTCCTTGCGAACCACCTGTTCCCAGGCACTCATGCGTTCCGGAGCCAGTCACCCTTTTGGGCAGCATCTTCCAGCCTTGGATTGCTTCCAAATGCAAACGTGGTGCCTGTGCATGCATGTGTGTGTGCTGGAGCAAAATCCCTCCAGGCATTGCAATGGAATGAGAAGATTCATATGAAAGAGTTTGGCTGTGCCTCTGCAGGAAATTGGGAGTGTGTTTGCCCCGGGGGGGTGTGTGCATCCTTCCCAAGGCTCACACGCAGCAGGGAGGTGGTGATCCATCTCCTCACCTTTCCTTTCACCTTCCCGATGCTGACAAGGAAGTTTCTGTATCCCCTTGTGCTTTAATTTTGGTTCTGAGGCGTGCTGTGCTGCCAAGTCACCATCAGCAGCTGATTGCTCACACATTCCATGTGTCCAAGCATGTTGGTTTCCCTGGCTCCCCAGAACAGGCTGATTCATAAACACAGAGGGAAGAGGGGCGAGTCGAGCAGCAGGAGCCGGTGTTTTGGGACAGATGGCCCAGGCTTGATGCCCCAGGAGCAGCACACCGCTCTAGGGACACACATGGCTCAGAGCCACTGCTGCTGCTGAGGTGCCTGGAGGGGCTGTCACTTCCAGGGACAGGTTTCAGGCAGTGTCCCTGCCACACATGTCCTGGCCTCGCCAGTTCACGTGCCATGTCCAGGCCTGAATGGATGGCTGGGCTGAGTCTCAAGGATCTGGGTCCTCTCCACGTGAGTCCTGTGCGTGACCCTTTCAGCAGGATGGAGCCTGCAAGAGCAAAAGCCCTCCCTGCCTCCTCTCCTTGCAGTGTCAGCTCAGCAGGTCCTTCTCCAGGGAAACCAGTCTCCTCTGGGTGCCCTGGGGATTGGAGATGAGCTGTGTGGAGCAGGTGGCCCCTAGTGACCCACCCACAGAACCAGGAACAGCTCTGGGAATGGTGCAGGTGCCAGGTTGCCAGGAGAAGGTTGGGCTGTGTGGTGAGCGCTGAGCTGGCACCCACCAGGGTGGATATTGGAAGGGTGAACGTGCTGCTCTGGTCTTTACCCATGGCCTGAAACGCCGGTGCTCCTGCGATTAACACAAGCGCATTGACCTCCTTCCTCTCCCTCTGACTCCACAGATTAAGGGCCAAAGCCCTGGTGCTGCTGCCTGAGGTGGTGCTGGGAAGCAGCTCCTGGGTCTGGGGTCAGGGCTCACGCCGAGCTCTGCTGCCCCGCACAGCCGGGAGGCTCGGACAGCCCCACTCCCACCCCGGCAATCCCACCCCACTCCCCGCCGGGGCTGCAGGCACAGGTCAGCTGAGGGCAGGGTCCGGCTGGCCTGCTCCTGGCCCTGCCAGTGGGATGTTTGCCAGACCTGGTAATCCTGCCCAGGCAGGAATGAATCGGGAGCGGGGCTCGGCATATGGGTGGCGATTAGCGGGCGCAGGGATCTGCAGGAGCTGCCCACCAGCGATCCTTCCTACCAGCTGTGCCAGCAAATCTGCTTTCCCGGCAAGGGCAGCCTGTGCACCCTGTCTTGCTGCTGCTCTCCGGCCCCATGACTCCTGCCAAGTGCTTCCTGAATCCTGCCTGTGGATTTGGGGGCTGAGGCCGAGCCGTGCTGAGCAAGAAGCTCACGCTCTGTTTGCACAGTGCTGGATGGTGTTTGCTTTTTGTGCAACTCCCTGATGTTGCTGCCTGCTGCTCCTCTTTCTCCTCTCTGGACACAGCAAAAGAGGGTCCTGCTGCACTCATGAGCCTTCCTGTCGCTCTTCCTTCTCCAGCTGAATATCCTGGTGGACACAGGGAGCAGTAACTTTGCTGTGGGAGCTGCACCACACCCCTTCCTCCGGAGATACTACCAGCGGCAGCTGTGAGTATTCTGGGGGGACACGGAGCCCAGCCCCTCGGGCACACTGCTTCTCCTTGCTGGAGGTCTGGCCAGACCCTGCCAGGTACTGCCTGGCCTCTGGAATGGCTGGATCCACATAACCCCTGCTGGTCTTACTCGTCCCTTTGACACTGTTGCAGGTCCAGCACCTACCGTGACCTGCGGAAGGGGGTGTACGTGCCCTACACCCAGGGCAAGTGGGAAGGGGAACTGGGCACTGACCTTGTCACCATCCCCCACGGCCCCAACGTCACTGTTAGAGCCAACATCGCTGCCATCACGGAGTCGGACAAATTTTTCATCAATGGCTCCAACTGGGAAGGGATCCTGGGACTGGCGTACGCCGAGATTGCCCGGGTGAGTCCTGGCTCACAGTCCTGGATGTGAGCACCAAAACACTTCCTTTTTCCTTGTCCCTGTTTGTCCCCTGGAGCACAGCAGTGCTGGCAAGGGGAAGTCTCCTAGGCACAGAGAGCTCCTGGAGAAGCGAAAGCACTGACACATCTCTGTCCTGCCTCTGCTTTCTCCTCCCACCAGCCCGACGACAGCCTGGAGCCCTTCTTTGACTCCCTGGTGAAGCAGACGCGGGTGCCCAACATCTTCTCCCTGCAGCTGTGCGGGACAGGCTTCTCTCCCAACGAGACAGAGGCCGTGGCCTCGGTGGGAGGCAGCATGGTGAGCACCCCGTGGGTGGCAGGGAGGCTGGGGGCTCCCTTGGGGCACTGCCAGTGCGTGGTGGCAGCGCCGTTCTGTCTCCTCCTCAGATCATCGGTGGCATCGACCGCTCGCTGTACGTGGGTGACATCTGGTACACCCCCATCCGCAAGGAGTGGTACTACGAGGTCATCATCGTCAAGCTGGAGGTCAACGGGCAGGACCTGAACATGGACTGCAAAGAGGTGAGGGGGCAGCAGGGGATCTGCCCCACGGGCCCATCGGTCAGAAGGGCCTGGGAAGAGAGTCAGGCTCGGGTTCTGCACCTGGGTCACTCCTGCTCTTCTGCCCCTCAGTACAACTATGACAAGAGCATCGTGGACAGTGGGACCACCAACCTCAGGCTGCCAAAGAAGGTGTTTGAGGCTGCAGTGAAATCCATCAAAACAGCATCCTCGGTCAGTGAAGCTCATCCCTTCCCCATGGGCATGGCCTAGCACCAGGGCAGGGCTGTGGGCAGTGTGGCTGCCCCTCACCAGCCTGGCATCTCTGATGCCTGCCCAGCTTGGCCCCGCTCACCTCCCCTTTCCCTCTGTTAGACGGAGAAGTTCCCAGACGGCTTCTGGCTGGGGGAGCAGCTGGTTTGCTGGCAGGTCGGCACCACCCCCTGGCACATCTTCCCAGTCCTGTCCCTCTACCTGATGGGGGAGGCCACCAACCAGTCCTTCCGGATCACCATCCTGCCCCAGGTGAGTGTTGGCCTGGCCAGACCCTGCCCAGGGAGCATGGGCCGGAGAGGGCAGTGCAGGCAGGACCGTGCTGGGTGGGTGCAGCTGCCTCTCCCGCCCCCTTCCCTGATGGCTCCTCTCCCCCTGCAGCAATACCTGCGCCCGGTGGAGGATGTGGCCACCTCTCAAGATGACTGCTACAAGTTCGCCATCTCCCAGTCCTCCACCGGCACCGTCATGGGCGCCGTGATCATGGAGGGCTTCTACGTGGTGTTCGACCGCGCCCGCAAGCGCATCGGCTTTGCTGTGAGCGCCTGCCACGGTGAGCTGGGCCCATGGGGCGGGGGGCATGGAGGGGACGTGGGCGTGCAGTGACCAGACCCTGCCTGCCCCGCCCACAGTGCACGATGAGTTCCGGACGGCCGCGGTCGACGGGCCCCACCTGCACTCCAACATGGAGGACTGCGGCTACAACATCCCGCAGACGGACGAGTCCACCCTGATGACCATCGCCTACGTCATGGCGGCCATCTGCGCCCTCTTCATGCTGCCCCTCTGCCTCATGGTGTTCCAGTGGCGCTGCTTCCGCTGCCTGCGGCGGGACCATGACGACTTCGCCGACGACATCTCCTTGCTGAAGTGACGGCGGAGCAGGCGCGGCCCCGGGGCCGCAGGTGAGGCAGCAGGGCAGGGGCCGTGCTCCGGGGCTGGAGTGTGGCGGCAGCGTGGGCAGCTCAGACCCTGTGCCCAGGGCCTGGGGACTCGGTGTTGGTCAGGGCCAGTGGCTGGGGGAGCCCAAGGCCCACGCTCTGTTCATCTGGGACCTGCAGCAAAAGCGTGGCAGCCAGGCAGGGGGAGAGTGCAGCAATCCCATCCCAGGAGCTGGGGCAGCTTCTCTGCTCCAGCACCAGGACAGGATGGGCTGTCCCAGGCTCTCCCACCCAGCCTTGCCTGGCTTGATGGAGTGATGCTGATGAGCCATCCCCTGCCTGTCCCCTTCCATCCCTGTGCATCCCTTTCCAGCTCGCCCTGCTGGGAAGCTGCTAGCCCAGGCTCTCTTGTAGGGAGCTGCGCTGCAGCCATGTGTCCCCTGTGACTCCCTGCACTGAGCCAGACTCCAGGGATTATCCTGGAGCCATCCAGCCTCGGGCTTTTCAGAGACAGCTCTGCAGGGCCAGCCTGGGCTGCCCAGACAGGGCTTTCGCTCCTATCCTGCTGCCCGTACACCACTCGCTCTGACATTTCCCATGCATTTTCCTGCCTTCCTGAGCTGTGCTCCCGCTGCCGCCAGCCCCAGGACTCCCTGCACCCTCCTGGGACAGGCAGGAGCAGGAACACATCCTCTCCCCACTCCTCATGGGATGGAAAACTCCCTGCCCTCACTTCCAACATCAGCGGCAGCCGCCACGGAGAAGTCAGTGCCAGGAGTGAAGTTCCCAGCCCTGGCACCGGCTGCTCCCCAGCCCACCCAGCCCTTCGAAAGCCATAGGGGAGCCTGGGCCCCCCCTGCAGCCCCCCACCTCACAGCACAGCAGCTCCTCTCTGCTCACTCCACACATCCAGGCCCGGCTGTGGGACGCCCTGGCATCCTGGGGACAGGCAGCAGCTGTGGGAACTGCAGCATTTATTGTTTTGTAAACACATGGTTGTATTTATTTCATTTTTTTTACAAAGTGTGTCACTGGTAGCGCAGCTGTGCTTTGAGAGCATGTACAGAGCCGGTCCCACATGTACAGACCACAGCTGCCTCTCACCTGTACAATATATCCATATATCTCTATTTTTAATTCTAGCTCTGAAAGCCACTGTTCCAACATTAGGGGTCAGTCCTGTTTTGTTTTGGGATTTTTTTAAATCTTTTTAGCCTTCTGCTCAGTCCTTGGCCACTGTGGCCATCACCCAGGGCCGGGGCTCACGCTGCAGCCGCATGTTCGGTGGGAGCACGTGATGGTGAGAGGGTCCCAGTGACTCACAAGCCCAAAGGACCCTGAGCACAGGAGGCACTTCTGTCCTCGTGGTGTTCCTGCAGCATGGGGAGGATTTTCTGGTGTGTGAGGACAACCCCTTCTCCCCGTGCTGCAGGATCATTGTCCCTTCCCCAGAGCAGACACCCGTGACCTTGCAGGCAGTAGTGCTGTATTCCCTTGCTTCTCTGCCTCCAGCCTGGATAGGAAAGTGCTCAAACACAGAGATTCCACAATTAAAAGGCATCACTCCTCCATGAACAGAGGGGGATACCTGCAGTGCCAGGGCCGAGCTGGCGGCTGCCCTGCGGAGCCACGCGCAGGAGCAGAGCCACCAGGTCAGGCAGGGACAGAGTGAGGACCCACAGCAGTCACCGAGCTTAAAGCTTTGTTAACTAAATCCTGCAGCCAAACATTTCTTTGGGAAAGCAGCGAGGGAGGCAGGAAACGCAGGCAGCATAGGTGACCAGCCAGCCCTCGCACGGGGCACCGCCACAACAGCCCCCACACTGCCCCTCCTCACCCCCCGCGCTCACACGGAGCCCCCGCCTCGCTCCAACACCGCATCCAGCCTCTCCCTGCAAGAGGGCAATGTTCTCCCGCACCCTCGTGCCTGCCCAGGACCCCCAGGACCCCAGAGACTCTGTTGTGGACCACTGCCTTAAAACACGCCCCGAGCGTGTGCGTGCGCGTCGGAGGAGCCGGCCTGCGGCGAGTTCAGCACCCAGGGGTGCTCCCCTGCCCTGCTGGGGCAGAGGGGCCGCCAGCAACGCTGAATTCCTGCCCCAGGCTGCGAGGAAGGGGGGGTAAGTTTTTAGAGAGTCATTGCAAGATTTTCAGTGGTGCTGAGCACCTCGCAATCCCACCGAAATCCATGGAGAAAGGGTTGGTGTGTCAGCCCGTGCTTTAGGAGAAAGCACAGGAGAGGGGGACGCAGGAACTCTCACAGGTTGGTTTATCCTGAGCTGCAGCGCAGCTGCGTCCATCCGCTCCCTCCCCAGGGCCCGGTGACAGCAGGGGATGGGATGGGACGGGACCATGGGCTGTCGCTGGAGGCTCCAGTACTCTGTAACCCAGTGTCTATGTAAGAACAATGAATGTTAACACGGTAAATTATTATGACATTAAAAAAATGACCACAAAAATTTGGCTCTTTATCTGCAACCTGTTAATTGGCAAGAGGGAGGGAAAAACCAGGTGATGACTGGCAGGGGCACGGGGATGGTGAGGCATCCAGTCATGAGCAATGGCCCTAGAGAAAAGGAGCTGGTGAGATCCAAGTGGGAAGAGGTGGCTGAGGCAGATTGCAGCAAGCAGGGAACACTGACCCTCATTTGGAAGAAGCCAACAAGTCTGCAGATAGAGAAATGAGCAGCAGCAAATCACTGCATAATATACACACTTTATTTATGAATTCGTATGTATACAGACTTTCTATACACACATTACCTATATAATAAAAATGTACATGTGTATACATGATCGTATAAATATAGAACTGTAGAAATCTTAGAACTGATCCTGTCTATTCACAGCAACTCCTCCTGGGGGCCCACATTGCCCCAGCAGCCGTCATTTGAGGCTTGGGCAAAAGGGGCAAGTGTCATTCGTGTTGGTTTGTGCCCAGAATTTGATGCACTGGAAGAGAGAGAATTAGTCGAGCCACTGGCACAACCCAAAGGTGCCTTCATTTTCCACAGCACACGTTTCAGGGATGGTTTCCTTTGCTCCTTGCAGCCTCCATCACAAGGTCACCATGATGAAGCAGCCCTGCCCTTGGCACCCTTGCAGGACTGTCAGGCCCTCCTCAACTTGAGTTTGCATTTTGTTGAGGGTCAGTGCTGGAGGCCCCAGAGCTGCTGGGATGGGGGGTTTGCCCACACAGGTGACCCACTGCCAGACCCATGGGATAGGAAAGTCTCCTCTTCCCAAGAGCTCCTGTCTGGCATCCCCCACCCAGACACCTGGGCAGCAGTGGCAGCCCTCCCCTCACCCTGCATTCCAGATCCTTCCAGACTGTCCTGCTCCAGCATCTAACCCTTACTGACACAAGCACAAGCTCAGAGACACAAGGGCAGCCTGTTCCTAAAGCCACCACCCACTAGCCACACAGGGTGGCCCAGCCAAGAGTACGGAAAGGATGGGATGACAGGATGCAGGGAAGCTGTTTATTGATCGTACCCTTCTCCTGGCACGGTGTCAGTACAACAAGGACTCGGGAAGGGTCACTCGGAAGGACCAGGAGGAAGCCCCGAGCAGCAGAACACACTCACCTCCTTGTGCAGCACGTGTGAGCAGGCCATGGGGTGGAGGTCACCAGGCTGCACGAGCTTCTGGCACATCAGACACAGCTTACAGGCAGCTGGGGTCTGGGATGGGCAGTGAGGGAAAGGAAGGGACAGGCAGGGAGGTCAGACACACAGCTCTGATCAGATTCAGCTGCGGCCCGAGGCCACAGGCTGCCCAGTCTCCTCTCTGCCCACAGCCATCACACTCCGAGAGCCACCATCATGTCTCGTGTCCCTCTGATCCAATGTGAAACACAAAGGATCTGTGCCCCCAATCCTCCCCTCCACCTCAGCAGCCCAAGTAGTTGTGTGAGAGCTCCCAGCTCCACAGGCTCACCCCTTCAGCCACATCCCAGGCAGGCTCCCTCCCTCCCCATTCCCCAGGGAAGCCAAGCAGCCTTACATGTGACGCTGTTGCAGGGTAAGCAACCTGGGCCGGGGGCAGGAACATGGGTGTGCTGATCTGAGGCAGCGGAGCAGAGAACATGGGGGCCCTGATCCGGCCCAGAGGCTGCAGCAAGGCAGAGGAGGCTCATGAGAACAGCCCGCAAGGAAAGGACAGAGGAGTCACCCCGAGTCACCTCAGGGAAAATTGTTCCCTGGTTACCCTGCTGCAGTCAGCAGGAAAGGGAACCCAGGGGACAGCTCTGACGCACAGCCCAACCTCTGTGGGGAACCAGGGAGCTGGGGCAGCTCTCCCTGCTCCCCAGGCCCCCCTTCCAGCAGCCCCCAATCTGCCCCACCTGGGCGCCGGCCGCTGCCCGCTCCTGCTGCTCCGCCAGCTTGGCCGCCACCAGCTGGTTCAGCTCCTCCATGGTCAGGCCGGCCATGGTCCTCCGGGCAGTCTTGATCTGCTGCAGGATGTTGGTGAGCTGGGCCCTGCATGGACAACAGCCTGCTAAGAGTTCCCAGTCCTCAGGGACTGGAATCCCTCAGCCACCACTGCGAGGGGGAAGCCATGTGTTCTCCTCCGACCTCCCAGGGAGCTCGGTCACATGCTGAGGGGGTTCTCTCCCCAAAACACCAGGGAAAGAGCAGGGAGCCCCCTGAGACAGGCTATGGGGCTCCTGGCTGTGCTCAGACACGCCTACTGTCCCTCAAAGCTTCTAGTGATTCCCATCCCCAGCACTATGGTAAACCTGATGGAGAGAGCACCCAGCCTTTGCTCCTCACCCTCAGCTTTCCCTCCCTTCCCGCAGGCCCTGCTCACACCAGGATCCCCCCTTTCCCTGATCTCAGCTCCCATTCCACGCACAAGCCCTTGCCCTCCAGAAAAACACCACCAGACCCTTACTTGTTGCACTGTGGAAACCGAGTCAACAGCTTCTCCAGCAGCTTCTCCAGCTTGTCGGCCGGCTGGGGCCTGTGGAACTCGGGAGGGACGCTCACCCCTCCCAGGCCGGGCGGAGGAGGGATGGAGGCAGCGGGAGGCATGTGGGGGCTGTGAGTGCCGATGAGCGATGCCATGACCGGGCTGTTCCTTCCCTGGGAGGCTGGCAGGGGTGGGGAGGGCTGGTTGGGCCTGGACATGGCAGGGTTGAGCAGAGGGAAGGAGAGCGCCCGAGGATCGGCGCTCGGCATGACCATGGGCACGGGGACGGGTCCGATGGGGAAGGGGAGCCGTGGAGTGAGGGATGGGTTGGGCTGGAATGCCGTCAGCATGAAATCTGTCTGAGAAAGAGAAACAGGGGAAGAGGGAAAAGCTGGTTAGAGTAAGACCACCTGGAAGCAGAGCCAGGTGCCCTCTTCCCCAGCCAGTGAGGTGGGATGAACCGCAGGCACTGGCAGCGGGCAAAGGCTACCTTGTCTCCAGGTAGGCCCAGACATGGCATGGGCCATCCCACACGTGCACAGCACCAGGCAGGCTGTGCCAGGGCCTGGCAACACAGAATGCCTGTGATGTGGGGCTGGAGAGGCACTCACTTCCGAAGGCGGAGGAGGCAGCGTCGGCGTTGGGATCTGGGGGAGGCTGCTCAGCTTTGTGCCATTCCTCACCATCTGGATGTGGTCGTTGAACTGATCCTAGCAGAGAGGGAAGAAAACGGGTGCATTTATCAAACCTGAGCAAGTCTGGGGCATTCCAAGTCCTGGGGTGGCAGGCCCTGAAGTGGCACTGTTTGGTTCCACAGAAGAATGGAAGAGGAGCCAGAGGGAGAAACAGTGTGTATGTGAAGAACTGCTCACTGCTAGGCTGGGAGAGGTCAGCAGGAACTTACTCGGACACTTTGCTTGGTCATTCGTATCCTGTTCAACCTCATCTCCCACTCCTGCTTTGGCCTCATGGTTTCCAGCGTGGGCGGCGCAGACCTGCAAGCACAGCTGAACTTTCCCACTTGCAACTGTGCTCTCACTGGCAGCACAGTGGGAGCAAGCAACCCCCCACACCCCCTGGCTTCCCCTCCTGCAGTGGGGTGGGAAGGGCTCACCCCCAGGTGAGGCACCCCACAAGGGAGAGGGATTCATCTGGGGAACACACGGGGACACCACAGACAACAGCACTGACTGAGCCTGGCAAATGAACAGTGACAGGGGATAAGCACAGCCCCACATACCCTTGGTGTGTGCCATTACTGAATCACATGGACTCAGGAAGAAAACCACAGGAAATCCTGAACTATTCCAGTCCAACCTCCAGCATAAGCAGAGGAAGAGGAGATGGGACATGGGGATACCTGAGTGACCCTGCCTGCTACTTCTGACACTACAGACTTACTTGAGGTAGGTGAGGTGTAGCTCTGCTTCTTTTTCTGCTTCTTCTAGTTTCAACACCAGCAGCTCCTTCCGGCTCTCCAGGGACAGGATCTATGGAGAGAGGCTCAGTTTTTGTACTGCTCTGTTTCTTGCTGTCAGACCAGGCATTGCTCCCCACTGACACTCACTGCACTGACACTTGTTCATCATTCTTCTTATCCTACAAAGTGCAACTTGGCCTTGTCCTCAACTGCTCTTAATTTCACAGAACTGTCCATTAACCCTCTGGAACGCCAAACCAACCACTTAGCAGGGAAGAAGTCACCTGCTCACCTCTGCTTTCCAGGCACGTTCTGTCTCCTCAAGAATGTTCCTGTTGATTTCATTGTGCTGGTTCTTCAGCTTGTCCAGCTCCATCTCCCACAGCTGCCTGCACACAGAACAGAATGAGTCCCCTTGGGCTCAGGCACCGGAATGGCCACAAAGGGATCAATCCCGGGGGCTCTGAATGGGGTGGAACCATGGAAGATCAGCAGCCTCCAGAGCGTGACACTCACACAGCTCCCTGGGCTGCATGAGTCACTGTCCCAGGAGTGAGCTGTTCCAGAGCACACAACAAAGCTGGTGTGCAAACACACTGGGCAAAACAAGGGGAATTCCCCTCGGCAAAATTCAGTCCAATCCCATGGAAGATCTGAACCATGAATCAACCTGAGCAGTAGGTAGAGCTATGCTGTTCTGATCCTGGAGAAGTTTAAAGCTGGGCATTTCCACCTGTGCTTTGGGAACACCTGGATCTGGAGCATCCCTGCCCAGCTTTAAACACCCGAGCATCCCAGAGTTTAGTGTAGCTGGACAGCTGTGGGGAACAGACAGGGAAATCAGTCTGCCCAAATTCTGGGAAGTTGAAATTCAATCAAAGGTAGCAGTTACAAGCTGAGTCAATCCACCAAGCACACTCTAATCTTATGGGATCTTCATGACACAAGTATCCAGGAGCCTGCTCGTGACTGGGATCAAAGAAGATTTAATCCAGAGCTGATGCCGGAAGAGAAGATAAAACCTCTAGAGCACGTAACTGGCCAGCACTGCTGGATCATTCTCCCTACTCTGTCCCACCAGGAGCATCAGATTCACTCTGATGCAAAATGGCACTGGGCAGCATTAATCAGGCAATGGATAAGGGCCTTACTTCTCATCAGACTGCTCTGCAATCAGAGAGGCAATCTTGTTTTCCTTCTCCTCCTGCTCCTTCAGCAACCTGCATGGGAAAGAAGGGACAGCACAGCTGGAATCCCAACGGTGCAGGGCCCACGTTCAAACCAAAGCCCCTCCTGGCACATCCCCGGGCCCGACCACATCCCCCAGGCTGGGGACAGCTCCCTGCAACGTGTGAGGGAAAACAGCCACCAACAGCCTCTGGAGCACAAATCCTGCTGTCTCATGACACTGCACAAAGGCTGTGGCACAGAACCAGGCTCACTGCAGGGAGCTGTGCTGCTCCCAGAGCACGTGCTCTTCCATGGTCACTTGGGGAAAAGAGCTGAGCACTTGGAGCCATTACTGGAGGAGTTTTACCCAAAAACATTGCTGAGCGCTCAGAATAAAAACCAAGATATCTATGACATAATAGCTCTGTGAAAGTTCCAGTTCACACACAGAGCCAATCCTAAATTCATCCATATACAGGTCTGACATAAATACTCGCTGCTTCCAAAGAGTTTAAAGCTCTTTGCTCCATCAGGTTCACATCAGAGTTAAGCAAGAACTTGTCCCCCAAAAATAAACCCTTTCTTTTCCGTACAAATACCTTCTGCCTTTCTCACAGAGTTTCTCAATTTCAGCTTTGAGATCCTGCTCTTTCTGCAGGAATTCCTTCTTCTCTTTCTCCATCTTCTTCTTGGTCTCTTCTCGTTTGATCGTAACATCCTGAATCGCTTTCAGGATCTCCTGGAGCAAACGAAGCATCACACAGATACAGAGCAAAATTCCCAAGTAATGGTTTTGATTTAAAATCCCCTACTTTTTTGGATTAATTGTTTAATGACATCACACAGTAAACTCAATCTTTTTAGCAGATCCAGGCAAGATATATATTGTTTATTATGAGGAAACTCAGGAGATAGATGCTCTGGACCGCAGGTTCTCCTGCCTCTTCATAAGGATTTTACAATTAATTACAGGGTAGGTTAAACAAAAACAGTTCTTCACCAAATACCTGGTGGTTTTTCATCTCCTCTTCCCTCCGCTGCTGGAGCTGCTTAAGCTGGACCTGCAGCTGATTCTCCACCTGCCTCTGTTTGTCCAACACCTCCTGGTAGCGCTCCTTCAGCAAGGCCCGCTCAGACATCATCTTGTCCTGCAGTGGTGAGCAAAATTCCTTCTGTAACAAGGGCTGCTTAAGGACTTCAAGGCTGATATTTGATGATCTTGGGGGTCTTTTCCAACCATAATGATTCTATGATTCTATTTTGACAGGAAAAAAGTGGGAAGAGCAGCCCCAGCTCCTTTGCCTGAGAGCATGAGCAGCAGAACCCAGACCTGAGCACGGGGCAATGATACCCACCAAGTTCTTCTCGATGTCCTGCTCCGTGTTCACATCCGCATCGGCTGCCTTGAAGTCAGTCTGTGAAGAGAGGTGATTGAGATCAGACCCTCAACCCTGTAGTGACCACACAGTGACTCCAGGCCCTCCCTGGACATCTGTTCCAGTGCTCTGCCACCCTCTGTGGAAAGGAGTTCTCTGTCATATTGAACAGAACTTATCATTTTAGTTTATGGCCATTGTTCCTCATTCTACAGCTGGGCACCTATACAAGAAATCTAGCACCATCCTCTGATACTGCTTGGAAATATTTATATGCATTAATGGGATCCCCTCTCAGTCTTGTCTAGAGTAACCAGGGCCAGGTCCTGCAGTCTCCTCATCAGAGTGATGCTCCAGACCCCTCATCATCTTTGCAGCCTCCATTGGACCCCTCTTCAGTAGCTCCTCGTCTTTCTTATATTGAGGAGCCCAGAAGTGGACAGAGCACTCCAAGTGTGGCCTCATTAGGGTCGAATTTTAATTAAAGATTCATTAAAGAATGTTCAAAGCAGAGGACTGGACACACAGCAGCGGCTGCAAAGCTGCAAGTATGGATGTGTTTCACCCGCCAGGCTCGACTTATTCAGTTCTTTGTCCTCCAGGTTCCAAAAGAGCCTTTCGGGGCCCTGGCCCCGCACAGCACAAACCCCACGAGCCCCGCGGGAGCTGCACCCACCTGCACCGCGATGTTCTGCGACGGCCTGGCCGGGGCCGCCTCCTCGTCGGGCTCCTCGGCTGCCGCTCCGCTCTGCCCCGCGGCCTCCGCGCCGCCAGCCCCGGGCTCCGCATCGCCACCGGGGCCGGGGGCGGCCGCGGGGTCCGCCTCCCCGCCGGGCCCGGGCTCGCCGGGGCTCTCCGGGGCGGAGAGCGGGCTCCCGCTGCGCGGAAAGGGGACATCGGTCAGCGCAGCGCCGCGGCCGCGTCCCCGCTCCCAACCCATTCAGTTCTTTGTCCTCCC
>JACBWW010000043.1:2774612-2787919 GCA_020086605.1 Lanius collurio | reverse complement strand
AGTATCGCACAGTCCGCGACACCGGGCGGAGCGCACGACCCGCGCCCCCGCCGCACCGCCCCTTCCGCCCCGCGCCCCGGCGGATGTGACGCCGCTGTCAGCGGCACCGGAGTTCCGGCGGCGGCGGCGGCTCATGCCCGGTGAGCGCTGCGGGGCGGCCCCGGCGGGCGGCGGGATGCGCACCGGGGCGGGAGGCACCGGCTCCGCTGTCGCCGGCTCCCCGCGGGTCCGGGCGGGGGTGGCGGATGGCAGCGGGGGTGTTCTGCCCGTGAGTGACCTCCGCAGCGTCCCTGATGCCGGTGCCCGGCGGAGGAGCACTGGGGCTGCCCCGGGGCGCTGCGCGGTGCCGCTCCCGGGCTGATCAAGGGGCGCTTAAAGCCCGACTTTGAGGGAGAGAAACCTGCTCGGTGTCCAGCAGCAGCCGCAGCTGAAGGGTTGTGTTAGAGGCGAATGGACCCGATCGAGGAAGGAAAAGGGCCGGGGGTGTCGAGCTCCGGGCACATCCAAGGGAGCGGGATCTCGGGAGGTGTTTTCCCCGCTCTGCGCTGCCGTGGCTTACGGAATGCGGCTTGAAACGGGGCTCGGTGGTGATTTCCACCCATGACAGGGAAAAGCAGGTTCCTCCGGCCGTGGAGCAGGTGAGGAACGAGTTCGGTAAGGCTTCTGCGGAAGAGGAACCGGCTCTCGGCTGCCCACGGAGCGTGGCATCGCCCGTGGTGTTTGTTCCTGGGAAACTGCGCATCTAGAGTTCTTATCGGTCTCTTATCAGAGGCGAGAGGGGGAAATGGCTCCTCCCGCCAGCTCAGAGCGGTGTTCTCTGGCCCAGGGTTGCCACCCAGCAGGCAGAGCAGGGTTGGGATCGATCCCTGCCCAACTTGGGTGTGCCTCCAGTTCTGAACCGCTGGGAAGGAGCGGCCTCGGCTGGGGTTTCCCGGGAAGGATCTGCTGTGCAGCGGGTTGGCAAGGCGCGTGGGGCTCTGTGGGACCTTCAGGTGAGGCCGTGAGCACCGTGTCCCTCATCAGAAGGGGTTCTCACCAGTTTCACCTCTGCTGTTGCAGCCCGCCTGTCTGATGCCGCATTGGAGGCGGGGAGCGCCGCTATGGAGCGCGGGGATGGAGGCCACGCTCTGCATCCACACGTGCCTTTGGCTGAGCGCTGCCTGGATCCCCCTGGCCTGGCCAGCCGGACCGGCCTGCGGCGGGCAGCGCACTCCGGACACTGAAGGCCGCCACGGGAAGCTGACGTGGGCGGTCAGCTTGGATGCACCCGAGGAGGAGCTGGAGCAGCGGGCAGAGGAGTTGGCCCGGACTGCAGGCCTGGTGAACATGGGCCGTGTCGGGGAGCTCAAGGGCCATTACCTCTTTGCCTACCAGCCCGATGGCCACGCGGTGGCTGAACATGAAGCAATAAGGAGGTCGGTGGACACTTTGTTTGCACAGCACGACAGCGTGCGGTGGCACTCGGAACAGAAGCTGCTGAAGCGCTCCAAGCGCAGCCTGCACTTTAACGATCCCAAATACCCCCAGCAGTGGCATCTGGTGAGTGGTTTCCTGGCTCCTGCTGTGCCCACAGGTTTGGGCTGTTTGTGTGGCCACGGGTAAGCTGTCACGTGGGAAACAGAGCAGCCTCTTTGTGTTCTTTGGTGAGGAGAGAGCTCGCTGAGAGCTCACCCTGCCTGCCACATGCTCGCTGTGATAACGGGAGGAGGCAGCTCCCACAGCTGGTTGTGCACAGGTGGCCCTGGGGTGGGCAGAGGGGTTTGGCTGGAGCACACTGTCATGGCTTGAGCAACTGTTGCTCACTGTCAGCCTCAAACAACCTCCTCTGGCTGTCCTGTGACTCCTTTCCATGCTGGCCCCAGCCCCACATGTCATATCCAGTGCACCCAGGAGGTTCCCTCAGCGCTGACCCTCTCCCCTCGCTGTCCTTTCTGGTGCTTAGAACAACCGCAAGAGCCCCGGGAAGGACATCAACGTCACGGGCGTGTGGGAGCGGAACGTGACAGGGCGCGGGGTGACGGTGGTGGTGGTGGACGACGGCGTGGAGCACACCATCAAGGACATCCAGCCAAACTACGTGAGTGCCTGCACGGGCTGGAGGCCAGGCAGCATGACAGGAGCGTGTGAGAGCTCAGAGTCCGAACTGTGCCATCACCTTGGGCTCAGCCAGGGCGGAAAGTGCCAGCAGCAAACCTTTCCTGGGAGATTTTGTACCCGGGTTTCAGGGTTACCTGCCTTGGTGCTACCTGTGGCAGGCAGCCGGCCTCCCTCTGACCTGCAGCAGTGCCTGGAGCTGCCTTGGTTGGTCTCCCCCCTGGCAGCAGATAGCAGTGTTGAGCTGCAGCCCTGTGTGGAAGCAGCCTCCAAGTTCCCGTGACTTCCAGGCTGTGTTTCATCCTGTGCTCCATTCTCTTAACTCCTGCTTTTCCCAAATTGAGGAGAGCAGAGCCCCGAATCCTGACTGTGGGTCTGTTTCCAGAGCCCAGAAGGCAGCTATGACTTGAACTCCAATGACCCTGACCCTATGCCTCACCCCGACGAGGAGAACGGGAACCACCACGGGACCCGCTGCGCCGGGGAGATCGCGGCTGTGCCAAACAACAGCTTCTGCACGGTGGGAGTCGCCTACGGGAGCCGCATCGCGGGTACGTGCAGGCTCCAGGCAATCCTGGCTTGCCTCACCCCCAGATCCGTGGGGCTGGGACGCGGCTCCATGGGCTGGAGCGGCTCTGAGTCAGCGGTGCCATGCTCGGGCTGATTGGGCTGTTGCAGGGAGGGAGGCCTGGTGCCTGCCTAAGCTCCTCTCTAGAGGAACCAGCTCCTGGCAGCTTTTCAAGAGTGTTCCTGGCCTCCCTGGCTGCCAAATTTTCAGCAGAGCAGCTACACTATGCTGGCTGAGCCAGGCAATTGTGCCCCGACATGCTCAGGCTGCGCCTGGAGGCACTGGGGCAGCAAATCTTGGCCACTCCCTCTCACTGCCCTGGCCCCTGGTCTCTGCTCTGCCTTGTGGGATGGACAGGGGCGAAGGGCCAGTGCTGCTTCTCTGCGCTGCAAGGCCAGGGAATGTGTGCTGTGCCCCAGCTGTCTCCAGAGCTCCTGAGCTGCTCTGCAGAGGGAGGCAAGGTCTCTGTGCCATGCAGGACATGTCCCTGGCAGTGTGGGGTTGGCCATGCTGGGACATGGTTCTGTCCATACCTGGTCACACCACAGTCCCTGGGGTGCTGGGGGTGTCAGGGTTTGCCCAAGGGCACAGCAGGCAGAGGCTCCCAGCTGGCAGAAGCAGAGATGAGCTCCTGGTGTACCCATAGCACAGGGAACAGGAGGGTTTGCCCCAGATCTAGATGGGACCTGGTGCTCCAGGCCCCAGCCCTCCAAAGCTGGGCTGGCCTTGCAGGGTGAACACAGCAGGGCAGCCTCGAGCCAGGAGTTTGTTTGCAGTTTGTGCAGCTCATGTGACCCGTGTTGGTCACGTTCCTTGTCCTCTGTCCCACAGGCATCCGAGTGCTGGACGGGCCCCTCACGGACAGCATGGAGGCCATTGCCTTCAACAAGCACTATCAGATCAATGACATCTATAGCTGCAGGTGAGCCTCAGGGGACCCTGAGCTGGCTCCCAGCTGCCAGCCCTGCTCTGCCTGGGGACGGGGTCACAGCTCGTGGCTGAGTGCTCACACCAGCTCCTATCTTTCTATGGCTCCAGTTAGCCCTGAGGCACCAAAATCCTGTACTTGGAGAGCTGTCCCAGGCTCTGCACAGCGCCTGCAGTTGTGAGATCTCCCTCTATGTGCTGCTGCAGTGCGTCTCCTGGGCTGGCTGTGCTGGAGGGAACACTGTGCCCCCTACTGTGGTCAGGCAGCCCTGGCTGAGCTGTGTGACGGGGACTGGAATGTGTGAGAAGCTGCTTGTTAAATAAAAATCAAACATTTTGTCCCCTGGAATCTGACCCAGGGGCACAGTGCAAACACGACAGCAATATCCCAGCAGCGAGGGGCCATCCTGATGGGTGGGAAAGTGCAGTGCTCTGCGGTCCCAGTTGTAGTGCTGGGAGCAGCTGGTGGCTGCTGGGAGCTCTCTGTAATGGCAGGAAGAGCCGCCTGTGACTCCCGGGGCTGTCACTTCATGGTGTCTCTCTTTGCAGCTGGGGTCCCGATGACGATGGGAAGACCGTGGACGGCCCACATCAACTGGGAAAGGTAAAACCCAGCCCCAGCAGCCCTGGGGGAGCCTCCAGGCCTTGTGGCTTTTTGCCTGCCCATTCAGGTGGGCGGGACGTTGCTGTGACACTGTGCACTCTGTTTGTGTCCCTCGGTGCCAGGGAGGTTTCCCTGTCACTGTGTGGTTGGGAGAGGCGACGCTGCGGCGGGAGGGCAGCGTTCAGGCAGGGCAGGATGAGCTTTCCAAGGAGAGGCTGGTTACAGCAGGAAAAGGCTCTTTCACAACCTGTGGTGTTGTGCTGACAACTTGTGCAACCCACAGGATGCTCTCTGCTCGGGAGGCTGAGCTTTCCCAGTGCTCAGGGTGGTTCTCGAGGCAGGAGTGGTGCCTTTGGATACTGGGAGTAAATAAGGGGAGTGGGATTGAAGTGGGAGGGAGAGTCAGAGCTCAGGCTGCTCCTTCCCAGGCCATTAAGATTTTCTCACAGCTCCTGTGCTGCAGAACTGCTGCAAAACACACCCAGCCTGCCTGTGCTGCAGCGAGGGGTCACTGAGGGGCCCCAAAACCAGCAGTGGGGTGTGGTTCTGCTCCAGTGCTCCTCTACTGTGCTTTTCCAACCACAACTCAGCAGTTCCTGTGCTTTTCAGAGCAGCGCTGACAGCAGAGCTGTCCATTCACCCTAACAAATGGTTTCCAACTCTGCAAGTTAATTTATTCCCTTCCTGCCTGCAGAGACAGCTGGAACAAGCTCCGGGACACAGAGCACAGGCAGAGCTCACTGTGCCACAGCAGAGTCAGGAGGGCAGAGTGTTCCTTCATCTGCCAGGGGAGGGAGAGCAGGGCGGTCACCTCCAGCAGGGTTGCATTCTTGCTCATCCATCAGATGTGTCCTTTGCCTAGGTGGGAATGACGTCTGGGCAAGGTGTCTGGGCTGGAAAGGTGCTTTCAGGTGGGGCTGGTGGTGTGTTTCAGCAGAGGCAATGCCCCCATGTCTGTGGGGCTGGGCACTCACAGAGGGGCAATGGCCCTGTGTGGGGAGCCCTGATTACACGTGCTGGGCTGGCTGCTGTCAGAAATCACTGGGATCAGCCTGGAAGGACCCAGGAAGAGCCCAACTGCCCTGTCCCTCTCCACAGGCTGCCCTGCAGCACGGGGTGATCGCAGGTCGCCGGGGCTTCGGGAGCATCTTCGTGGTGGCCAGTGGCAACGGGGGCCAGCACAGTGACAACTGCAACTACGATGGATATGCCAACTCCATCTACACTGTCACGATAGGTGAGCCTGGTTCTTCTGTCTCCTCCCTTCCCAGCCTGAAGCAGTGACATCATCCCAAAAGCACACAACCTGCCCAGATGGGAGCTGTCTGGCTGGTGGGAATCTGTGGGAAAGTGTCTGGGAAGGAGCATGGCAGTGTCTGGCATGTGCTGGGATTCAGCCCTCAAGCCTGCAGTTTGCTTCTGACCTACAGAGCAAGAGGAGGCCAGAGAAATTCCTGCCCATGTCCAGGCCTCCCTCGCAGGGCTGTGACAGACCCTGCCACGTTCAGGGGATGACCTGGAATGCAGCATTCCCATCATTTGTGTTAGAAACGTGTAATCCACGTTCTCGAGAGCAGAAGCTGCGTGAGGGGCAGAAGATCTGTGTGATACTGAGCACAGTGAAGGATTATTTATCGCGGCTGCCCTTCCTCTAGATCTTCCATGCGGGAAAATCACAGGCTTGGTTCTGATTTCCCTGCCCCTGGAAGAGCACATGTGGCAGGAGAGGCTCTCAGGAGATCGACACCTTGAAATTTCAGCAGCTGAAGCTAAGCAGGTTTCAGGCAGTCGATGCCTTTCCCGTTTCCCCAGGGGCCGTGGATGAGACGGGCTCCATGCCCTTCTACGCCGAGGAGTGTGCCTCCATGCTGGCCGTGACCTTCAGCGGCGGGGACAAGATGATGAGGAGCATTGTGAGTACCTGTGTCCCCTGTGTCCCCCTGGCCACCCTGGGGACAGCCAGGACAACGCTCGGTCCCCTCCAATCCCAGGCAGTTCCTCTGTGAGCCAGGGCATGGATGTGCATTTATCCAGGTGCTACCCAAGCAGAGGCAGGGTCCTGTTCCTCAGCCCTGTGGGAGCTGCCCCACTCCTGCCCAGGCAGACCCCCCGCTCTGCTCCCAGGGGATGCTGGAGCACGGAGGGCAGGGAGAGCATCGGGCTCTTTGAGCCACTTGGCCCCAGCCTCTCCTCTATTCTGGCACATGGGCCTCTCCCAGTCGAATTTGTAAGAATATTTTTATCAGCTTTTCCTTTTTTTGCCAAAAAGCGAAGTTCCTGTCAACAACACGTCCTTTCTGCCTGAGCCAAGCAGCCGGGGGCGGTTTCCCCCCTGCAGGCCTGACCCAGCTTGTCCCTCCCTTAGTGCCAGGCTGCCCCCACCCCAGGGGTGGGACCCCTTCCTGTCCTGTGGGGCCAACAGGGACCACACAGCCCACCCATCCCAGGGCAGCGGAGGGGAGGTGTCACTGGCTCCCTGTTTTTTGGGCTTGGGTAGTCTGTGGCTCAGAGGATCTCCCACCAGGACAGGTACTTCCCAAAAGCACTTTCCTGTGGCTCTGTGCCTGCCACAGAGCAGCTGAAGCCAGCCTTGTCAAACCAGGGGAACAGGGAGAGCCTGGGATCCTCAGCACCTGGCTGGGACTCAGCAAGCTCCTCCTGCAGCCCAGAGCCAGGGCAGGGATCTGTGCCCAGCCAGGGCATGACACAATCTGCCACAGGGAGAGTAAAGCCCAGAATGGAGCTATTTCTCCTCTCAGAAATCACTCCAGTTGTCCCAGGCTGGTTTGGAAAGTACTGGCACTGGGAAAAAAGGGAAGCAGCGAGGCCTCTGCTGCGTTCCATCAGGAGCTGCAGGCTCCTGGGTTGGTCTGGCTTCCCCCAGACCAGTGTGAGTGCTCTGAAAGTCACAAATGCATGTTCACTTTGAACACCCATCGTTATGGGATACTAACAGGGGAGCTGGCACTCCATAGGACAGCCAGGGTGAGATCCACACGTAGCCTGGGACCAGCACATGCCACAGAGACAGCCTGTACCACAGGGCTCCTTCAGCCAGCCCCTGCCTTGCTGAACCCCACACAGCCCTTTTTCAGGAGCACAGTCTGCTCCTGGACACCCTGGAGCTCACTGCAGTACTGCCAGAGCTAGCTGCCCTGCAGCCATCTGCTCCAGCTTTTTTTTTGTTTTTTTTTCTTTTACCAGACCATAAACTTTGTGTGGTTTCCTTAATGGGAAGAATTTAATACAGCTTCTGGCACTGGCTGGGCTTCCTACTGAAAGTTTGTGCTCTCAGGGTGCTCTGTGTGGGACACTCAGTGTCCCAGCGTGAGCTGGAGCCACTCACAGCTGGAAAAGTGGGATGGAGTCAAGCAAAAACACAACAAACCCTTTGGATTTTGGGCTTTCTCCCCATGGGGAGCAGAGGGAGATGGATACATTTGCTTTGCAGTGAGGTGCTGTAATTTGGGAGCCTCTCTGGGGGTTCTATGTGCTCTGCATAGTCTTATAGGGGTTCTATGTGGCTCCTCTGCAGTCTGGTTGTGACTGTGATCAGCAGTGAAGGTGAGCAGGAACCCAAACTGTATCTGCCAGGAGTTTCCCACAAAGTTGCTTTGTTAGGGCTGATTTCTCTCTCTCTCTCCAAAGGGAACTGTCCCCATTCATTGTGTCCCTGGGATCACTGTCCCTGCAGTGAGGCTGTCCCAGGACCCTTCCTGGCTGGCTGTGAGCAGGGACAGTTGTGTCCCAGGCTGAGCTTGGGCTGGCAAGGGCACAGCTCGGGCTGCAGGCACCCCAGCACAGCAGAGTGGCCTGACAGAGGCCTCTCTCCTCTTCCTCGGCAGGTGACAACAGACTGGGACTTGCAGAAGGGCACGGGCTGCACGGAGGGGCACACGGGGACGTCGGCTGCAGCTCCCCTGGCCGCGGGAATGATCGCGCTGATGCTGCAGGTGCGGCCGTGCCTCACCTGGCGGGACGTGCAGCACGTCATTGTCTTCACTGCCACCAAGGTGAAGGGTGAACCTCCCTCCTCCTCCCTCCTTCCCACAGCTCCCTGCAGGGCCCTGCTGTGCACATCCTTGTTTATGTCTGCTGCCCCTCCATAAATCTCTCGCTCGTCTGGCTCTCGGCATGGGGATTGCGCTTCCCCCTCACCCCGTGTTCCTTCCAGGAATGTGGCTGAGGCATTTTCCCCTGTCATGATAATAAATGGGGTGTTTGCCTCAGGAATGCCTCCATCTGCCAATGAAGGGGTCTTCCAGGGGCTCAGCAGGTTCCAGGGCTCAGCAGGTTCCAGGGCTCAGCCCTGTGTGCGTGCAGTGGGGCTGGCCCAGCCCACGGGCTCACATCTCTGCAGTGTCACCTCATGGTCCAGGCAGTGGGAAAGCGAGGAGCTCTGCCCTGCCCTGGCCTTTCCTGGGCTCTCCAGAGAACTGGGCTCCTGGAAACAGGCACAGCAGCGAGCTGGGCAGCAAACCTAGCCCTTCCCTTCACCCAGAGCAGGAGTGGGAACTGATTGGAGGGATGGGGCTCCCTCCACACCCCTCTGGGGAGCGGGAGTCTGTGTCCAGCTGATGCTGTGCTAACTTTGGCATGGGACAATGTTTTCCATAACTTCCAAGCCAATGTTGCCAGAGCACTACAACCCAATAAGTGATGGGACCCAGATCTGTCCTGCCCCAGCTCTTGTTGATTTAAAGGACTCCATTCCTTCTCTCCAAGGCTTCTGCCATCCCACAGGCAGTGGTTTGGGCAGCAGAGAGCAGCTGGGATGTTTCAGAGCAGAGGCATTTGTGCCCTTTTGTGCTGCTCCATGTCCTTTCTGAGGAGCTGGGAAGCCACTTTGTCCTGGGATTTGTTTCAAACAAAGATCAACCTGTTCCTTTCTAATAAGGCCATGTGGGTTTGCTTCCCCACCACTGTGGGATGTGTCTGGGCCTCCTTCCCTTCAGGTCTGGGGTTTCCAAGATGCTGGTGTGCCCCAGGTAACCAGAGCACCCTTTTGTGGTGTCTTTGCAGTACGAGGACCGCCATGCCAAGTGGGACACCAACCAGGCGGGCTTCAGCCACAGCCACCAGCACGGCTTCGGCCTGCTCAATGCCTGGAGGCTGGTGAACGCTGCCAAGGTAATTCCCTGCCCTCCCACACCTGCCCTGTGGGCAGGCAGAGCAGCCCAGCCCCGTGGTGGGGACAAGTCCTGTCCTGGTGATGTCGTGGGGTGACACCGCTGCAGTTCAGGGCCAGCACTTTGGCCACCATCCTGCTGGCCCTGGCTCTGAGGCTGCTTTTGGTGTGAGGTCATGAGGCTCTGAGCAGTGCCTGAGAGCTGCCCCGAGCTGCTGCTCTCCAGCACTATATATAGCCATGGTGAGAGCCCTGATTCCCAGCAATGGAAGCTTCGTCAGCAGCCCCAGCACCTTCCTCTCTCCACAGTGGCTGCAGGGAGGGTGTCCTGCCCCCAGAAACAACTCCAGGGGAGTGGTATGGTCACAGCGGGTGGTGGCATCCCCATCTCTTCCTCCTCTGGTCACACGGAGACCAGGGCATGTCCCTTTGGCACTTGGTCACAGCTCGTGTGTGGAGCTCTGCACAGCTGTTCTGGGTCACTGCCACTGCCAGCTGTGCCCCCAGGGTCACAGGGACTTCCAGGCTGCTCCCTCTTCCTGAAGGCATTTGGGTTCTGCTGTTCCCCGCCCCACTGTGCCAGGGGTTGGAATGGAACAGCCTCAAGTCACCACTCAAAGCCACTGTGACAAACACAGGGCTGGGGAGTCCCAAGTCTTGATCAGCCCTTCTGGCTCCCAGGCAGTGACTTTCCCTCCTTTCCTGGGCATGTGGGCACTGCTCCCATCCCTGGGGTGTCACAGCAGCCTGTGTGTCCCAGAGCAGCATCGGGAGAGGCCCCTTGGCCTGGCCCCACATCCAGCACAGGGGCAGCTTGTGAGAGCTGTGTGGGAGATGGAGGGATGGATGTGCAGGGAGGGTGCAATCCGTGCTGAACCCTCTGTCCTTCCCCTGGCAGATCTGGGAGTCTGTGCCATACCTGGCCTCATATGTGAGCCCCGTGCTGAAGGAGGGCAGGAGCATCCCGTTGCTCCCACAGGAGCTGGAGGTGGCCTGGAACGGTAAGAGCAGGTGTGCCATGGAGAGCACATGCCAGCCCTGTCCGCTGGCGTGTGGCACAGCAGGGCAGGACCAGCCCTGGGCTGCAGGAGGCCAGGAAGGGGTTAAGTGCTGGGCTGCCTGGGCCTTTTCCCCCCTGCTGCCCATCCCCAGGGGATCTGCCTGCTGCTTCCATCCCCTCCCCAGAGCCACATCCCTGCCCTGGTGTGTTTGGGGAGCCAGGCAGGGCTCAGCAGCAGGGCCGGGCTGGGCAGCGGCCAGAGCCGCTCCGCTGGCTTTGACCATTTTAGGTAATGCCGCAGCTCCCGACTTGGCCAGGCCCGTCCGGAACAACAGCACAGTGCTCCAGCTGCTACCGGTGGGAAGGAGAGCTCGGCCCAGCCCTGCCCAGGCTCCAGCAGGGCCTGCACGGAGGGGCACTGCTGGCTCTGGGATGGCGTGTGCCCACCTCCCCCCTCAGCCGGGGCTGGGACCACCCCGGGTCAGGAGCCCAGGGCCAGGAGCAGGTCGAGCCCCAGGCTCATCCCGTTCTGGAGGGGCTGTGGTCAGCAGCTCTTGGGCTGTGAGCGTTTGTGGAGCTGGGAACAGTTCGAGGTGGGATGGAGCAGCCTGGACACGTGGCTTCTGCTCCCAGTCCCACACAGGGCAGCTGGGAAGAGGCAGAGACAACATGTGTGTCCTGTTAAGTGGCACCACTGCCCAGTGGGGCTGGCTAGGAGTGGGGACTCCATCCCGAGGCCACGAGCCTTGACCAGCCCCCCTTCCCTTTCCCAGTCACCCCTGCTGACCTGGAGCTCTCTGGCATGAGGACCCTGGAGCATGTGGCAGTCACTGTCACCATAACCCACCCCCGCCGTGGCAACCTGGAGATCCGGCTCTTCTGCCCCAGTGGGATGATGTCCCTCATTGGGACCACCCGGAGCATGGACTCGTAAGCACTGAGGGGACAGTGTGGAGGGCAGGACACCAGGGCCACATCTGGCCTGGTGGCTCAGGCTCTGTGACCCCTCCTGAGTTGTTTCCCCTCACCCCTTGGCAGGGACCCCAATGGCTTCTCTGACTGGACCTTCTCCACGGTGCGCTGCTGGGGCGAGGAGGCACAGGGCACCTACAGGCTGCTCATCAGGGACATCGGTGAGTCCTGCCTTCCAGGGGGCCCTCAGGCATGGTGGCAGCTCTGTGCCATGTCCCAGGGAGCTGCCAGGCCATCACCTGTGCCGCAGCAGGTTGGCTCAGAGAGTTCCCCACTGGACCAACTTGCTTCCTCCCCAGGAGACGAGAGCCTGAGGCCTGGCACCCTGAAGCACTGGCAGCTGACCCTGTACGGCTCCTCGTGGTCCCCAGCAGAGATGAAGGAAAGGCAGAGGTAGGACACCACGTCCCCAGCTTGGTGGGGAGCCAGGAGAGGGAGGCTGAGGGATTTATCCCGGCCTGTGGGTTGGAGCGGTGTTGCTGCCAGGTGGGCGTGTGGCAGGTGAGGCTGGGGCTGCCCTCGCACCTCACAGGGCAGCCATGGGCTGCAGAACACAGCTCTGTGGGCTGAAGGAGACACTCCAGACCCTTTGTGGGCATTTTGGTGCCTCCCTGGAGCCCCCCTACCCACAGGACCCTCACGAGGTGTCTCTGTCCCCAGGCTGCTGGAGGAAGCCATGAGTGGGCAGTACCTGAGCGGTGACTTCTCCCTGCCCTGTCCCCCAGGGCTGGACATCCCCGAGGAGCAGCGTTACACCATCACAGCCAACACCCTCAAGGTGAGCCTACCTGTGGTCTGGGAACCTTGCATCCCCTAGGATGACCTGGAAGAGCAGGACCCTGCTCAGGATTCTGTGCCTCTTTGCTGGGCAGTGGGCAGGGTCCTGAGGGGGTTGAGAGTTGTGTTTCTCAAGGGGTTTCCCTCTGCAGACCCTCCTGCTCCTGGGATGCTTTGCCGTGTTCTGGACTTTCTACTACATGCTGGAGGTCTGCCTGACAAGGAACGAGGTGGGGCTGGACCTGGCCTGCTCCAGCCCCACCAGCTGCCGGTGGTACCAGCAGGGTGGGAAGCACCGAGCCCTGGAGAGCGGCCTGGAGATGGAGTCGGTGCCTCTGTACCAGGAGAAGGACATGGAGGAGGCTGATATGGAGTGTGAGCACCTGGAGCCTGCCCGGGACAGGGAGGAGGGGTCTTGGACCCCCACCCACCCCAAACTTTCCAGCAATGGTAGAGCTGGGAGCTTCCATGAGGCAGCCCCCACTGGAATGGGATTCCTGGGCCGGGAGGCATCGACTGAAGTCCTCATGGAGGACGGGGAGCACCAGCCCTGCTGACTGTGGCTGTGGCTGTGGCTGTGGCTGGGCTGGGGCCCTCCCTCGGTACGGCCCTCCTGGGCTTGGGCAGCACAGACTCATTGCTGAGCCCCAGGGACCACTGCCACTGTGTCCTGTGGGAGGTGGCTCAGAAACAAGGAGAGAGTGCTGGTACTGGAAAGGGAGCTTCCCTTCCCTCGTTCTGGAAAACAAAGCGAGCCTTAAACCCTTTCCCGACGGAGCCTCCCCTGCCGGACGCTCGGGGCTCCCCGCCGTGTGTGGAGCACCGGTCCCGCAGCGCTGGGAGGTTCCACACCGAGCCCCTTCCTGCCTCTGCAGCAGGGCCGAGACCTGTCCCTTTGTCCCTGGTTTCTGCAGAGTGGGCCTGGAAAATGAGACAAGGCCCCAGCAGCTGCCTCTGCAGGCAGGGACCCTGAAGCACTGGCATTTTCCTGGGCTGGCAGCCGGCCCCTACCCACCAGTTATCCCAGTTTAAAAGCAGGGGGTTATTTCACTCATCTCCAGCCAGCGCTTCTCCCTGGCCCCAATGCTCTGATCCTGCTGATTCCTCCTCTCCCATGAACACAGAGCAGCTGTGGGGTGGGGCAGGCAGGAACTGTTTGGGGGGCAGGATGGGGCTGTCTCTGTCAGTGGGCACAGGAGCACCTCTGGTAGCAGGTAGGCCTCTATGTTGCTGAGGA
>JACBWW010000043.1:2754699-2774252 GCA_020086605.1 Lanius collurio | reverse complement strand
GCGGGTTGTTCACCTCCTTCGATGGCCCCGGCTCGGGGGCTGCGGCGGGGCGAGTGCGGCCGCTGGCGGGGCGATGGGGCTGGCGGGCGGATGCTCCTCAATAAATACCAATGGACTGGCGGCGGCGCTGGGCCGGGGGAGCGGAGACGGAGGTCCCGGCGGGGGAGGGCTGGGGGCGGCGCGGGGGTGCCTAGCTGATGATCTGCCGGGGCCGGCCGTAGCTCATCCCCGCCTGTGACGCTCCCTTGTTGGTGCCCATCTGTAGCCCGATGATGTTCTTGCCCTCCTTCAGCTGGCTCTCGGTGAACTCCCGCTTGTGCTCCTGCGCTTTCCTGCGGGGCACAGGGAGAGGCCGTGGGGCACCCGCACCCCCGGCTGCCCAGGAGCCCCCCCTCGATCCCCAGGAATGCCCCAGCCACCCTCCCTCCCCAGCTGAAAGTTTGGCATCCCACTTCCATGTGCTCCGGGGTGCTTCCAGGCAGTGGAAAGAGCCAGCTCTGAGCAGCCGAAGGACAAGAGGTTCCCCATGCCCAGCCCTGCATTCCCCCACTTACTTCATGAACCAGTTGGGGTCCCCATGGTAGTTCCCATCGTTCTTGGTGACTGCCAGGCTCCCCAGGGCCATCAGTGTCCTCTGCACTGCCGCCATGTCCTTGGCTGCCCAGGGAGAGAGGGGTGTGAGGAAGGGCACAGCGCAGCACTGCAGCCCTGGGACCCCCAACCCCGACTGCCCCCCTCCCGCACCTTCAAACAGGTCCACAGTCTGGAACATGTCTGTCTTGACCACGCCATAGTCCTCGGCCGCCTTCAGGAACTGAGCGATCTGTTCCATCTGCTTGAAGACCATGGTGGGCGGTGCATCAGGGATCTTGACGGGCTTGGAGCCATCAGGGTAGAGGCTGTTCACCAGCCTGCTGAGCACCTGCCACAGAGGGGAGCCTGGGTTTGCTGCTCTGCCCCTGGAGCTCCCTGTGCTGCCCCCGGAGCTCCCCACCGGCACCCGCCCCCAGGGCCCCACTTACGATGCCGTTCTTCAGCCAGACCTGGAAGCCCAGGCGGCCCCGCTCCGGGCGTCCCACGGCAGCCCCACACTGTGCCACGATCCACTCCACCAGCCGGTCCTCCAGCTCATCATCGTACTTCTTCTCGATCTTGGACTGCACATCCCTGCTCATGCCATAGGCTGGGCCTTTGTTTGCCATGGCTGCAGTGGTGGGAGACCTGGCAGCACAACAGGGACAGTCAGGCTGTGGAGATGCTGTCCCCTATCCAGGGACCCCGTGGACACCATTGTTTCATTTGCCTGTCATTCTGCTGCAGTGGGGACAAGTCCTTCTGATTCTTCCCTCACCAGGTAAAAAGTCCTTCAGCTCCATACAGATGTTTGATGGAAAATTCACCACCATGACCTCCAAAATCTGCCCAGATAGATGGTTCCTGTCCTGGCAGAGATGCCTCATCCCTGGCTCAGACTGTGCACAGGAGCAGCCTCATCCCTGTCCCTTGCCAGCTCTTGGTTGGCATGGATGTCCCTGGTGTGACCACACCAGGATCCAGGTGGCAGGGTGACCACGTCAAGGCTGGCTAGCTGTGACACGGTATGGTGGCCATGGCACAGCAGGGTGGCCATGGCATGCAGGGCAGGGTGGCCACAGGGTGGCCTTGGCACAGCAGGTCCGGGAGCCAAGGAGGATCGTGGGTGAGGTGGGAGCAGCGGGAGCCGTGCCCATGCCCTTGTAAGGACATGCTGCGGGCAGTGATGGTAGGTAGTCGGCTGCGGGCAGCACCCGAGGGTGCCAGGGAGGATGCCAGGGAAGATGCCAAGAGGGAGAGGCTCTAGGAGTGGCAGCCAAGCCTTTGGTGCCGCTGGCATTGCTCCTCCCTTGGCTCCTTGCTTGGCATGAAGTCTCTGAGTGCCTCCAGGAGCTGTGCGGATGTCCCACATCCACACCTGGCCTCCAGCGGGCTCATCCTGACCTCTGGGCACCCCAGCTCCTGTGGGATGGGCTGAGGCATTGACCCTGTGTACTGCCATCAATGCAGGGGTGCCCCACGAGACCCATGATTTGTGGTGATACCTCATGAGCCCTATGGGCAGCCTGTGCCCTGACCCTGAGCGCTGCTGGGCACATCCAGGGATGCTGCAGGTGCCACAGCCAATCCTGCTCTATGTCCTGGCCCGATCTGGCACAGAGGGGTCACACACGGCTCCCTCGGCCACATGGCATTGCCTGTCAGCTGCCCCCGGGCCCACCAGCCCCGTGCCCATCTCCCGTCCCCACCGAGCACGGGGCAGAAACGGGCACTGGGGGAAGGAGTTGTCCCTCCAACGCTGCCCTGAGCCCCGCACGGCCCCTCCGGCTACCGCGGGGACCCTGAGGGACAGGAGCCAGAACAGAACCCCGGCAGTGACCCCAGCCCGAGCAGGGGACCCTGGCCCTCCTCCGGGGAGCAGCGGTGCAGTCCGAGGAGCAGCATCCCAATCCCGCAGCGCGCCCGGAGGAGTAGAACCCGCGTCACCCGGGGAGCAGATCGCAGTCCCCGGAGCGGCTTCGCTATCCCAGGTACAGCGTCCCCATCCCGGGGAGCAGCACCCCCGTGCCGGGGGCTGGCGTTCCCACCCGGGGACCCTCCCCGCCGCCCCCTCCGCGGCAGGACTTACAAGCGGCTGCAGACGGAGCGAGGGCGATGCTCGGCGAGAGACCAGCGCACTGCCCCGCGGGGACCCCGGCCTTGCGCTAAAAGGCGGGCGGCGGGACGGTGATGTCAGTGGGGCGCGGAGCCCGCCCCCCCCCAAACCCTCCCTCCCGGGGCGTCCGGCCCCGCAGCGCTCCGTGACTCCATCCCAGGCACCATATTTGGGGAAAGACTCCGAAAAACAGCGACGAAAGCCCGTGCTCGAGCATTCCCCGCGTGCCTCCGCCCCAGCGGGGCCGGGGCCAGGGCGGAACCGGGCCGGGGGCTGATGGAGTAAATCCTTTTATAGCCAGGCGGCAGCGCCCAGGGCTCCCGCCCTGACTTCATGGCTGGTTTTCCCGTGCGCTCACCACCGGCAGCTGCGCAGGGTCCCCCCGCGGTGATGCTGCGGGGGCACGGGTGACACCCACGGTGCCCGGCCGGGGCTGGCAGCGAGGCTGCGGCATCCCGAGGGCACCGCGCATGGGCATCCCGCAAATCCCGGGATTCCCTCTGCCCCGCGGGCACCAGCTGGAGCGGGTCAGGGCACAGTGGGGCACGCAGGAGCCCTGGCACCGCGCTGCGTTGTTGCCACAGGGGTCCTCAGCCCCCAGGGAACTTTGCTGCCCGTGAAGTGGGACTCCCCTGGGCATCCTTGCCCATCCCGGGGGCTGCCACTCTCCCCGTGCCTCACAGGACACCCCTAGCCTCTCCACAACTGCTCTCCAGGGTAGCATTTTCCAGCCTCCACAGCATCTCCCTCCTCCCAAAATCCCGTGGGGAGAAGGAACCAGCGCCACAGCAGGGCCTGGCTGACACCCGGTGGCAGCTGACCCACGGGACCCCTGGCAGGCAGCAGCAGGCACAGGCAAAGTGCAGACACTTTAATGCGAGTCCCTTCCCAGCAGATCCACGCGTGGGGAGCACGGCACCTTGGTGGGGAGCGGCAACGGGGGCCCACTGTGGCCACCCCACCCCAGACACTGGAGGAGACACGAGTGGGGCCTCTCCAGCCACTGCCACCACCGTGCTGGCCCCACGCACCCCCACCTCCCACCTACTCGACTCAGGCACTGAAGAGAGACCCACACCCACGTGCTTGGGGGGGCCATGGGGCTGCTGGCACGGCACTCGCCCCAATCCCGCCCTGTGCCATGGACACGGACCAGCAGCAGCAGCCCCTTTTCCAGTGTCACTTGCCACCAAGGACGGATACTCCAGTGGGCCCCCAGCCCCATTTTTGGCTATGACGGACCCAGGGATGGGCACAAAGTGCCTGGAGAGACCCGGCTGACAGGGAGGAGGCAAACCAGGACCCCCAGGCTGTGTGGGGAGGGGGACGGAGTGGCTGGCAAGACCTGCAGCGCAGACATCCCTCCCCAGGGGTGGTCCCCCCTCCCAGGGCTGCAGCCGGGCATTTGGCACAGTCCCAGGGCAGCGTGTGGCTGCAGGCTCCTAGAAAACGTAGATCTTGTCCCGCTGGACACAGTCCAGGTCATCGTCCAGCGTCAGCAGCACCTGTGGAGCGAGGAGAGCAGGGCCCTGGTGAGCTGGGGAACTCAGGACAGTGGCTGCTGTGCCGGTGGAACCAGCACCTACCAGGAAGGAGCCGAACATGGCGATAGAGGAGAGGAAATGCCAGATGTCGTGGTCGTCAAAGAAGTCGAGCAGGATGCAGTCACGGTTGTGCTCCCGGGATTCAGCTGGCGTTTTCTGCCAGGCACAGGGCCAGAGTCACTGTGCCTGCCCATGGCCACCCTGCCCATCCCTCTGCCTGTGCCACCCTCCTGCTCACCTGCCAGGTGCTGAGCCCCTGGAAGAAGAAGAAGAGGGCAAAGCCCCAGACCACAGAAGTGCTGATGATGCAGAGCAGGGGGATGAGCTTGATGCGCTCGCCGCTGCGGAGCTGCAGGAGAGGCCGGGATCACCATGTGGGCAGGAGCTGGCAGCAGAGCCCATCCCTGCCCTGCACTCCCCACTGGGCCTGCGAGGGCCAGGGGCTCGACTCGCACCTTCATGATAATGTAGAAGGCGAAGTAGAGGAGGAGGTTGCAGATGCCGATGGCCAGCAGGTAGGAAGCGAAGTCATTGGGGCGGACAATGAGGCCGTAGGCAGCTCTGGGGAGGCAGTGGGGTCAGCCTGGGGGTCCCCCTGCCATGCCTGCTGTCCCCAAAGCGTGTCTGCAGCCCCCGGGAGATCAGGCAGAATGTGGGGACTCCAGGGTGCCACAGCTGCAGGGGGACCTGTCATGCTGGGCTCACAGCTGCCATGAGCTGCCTGTCCTCAGCCCAGCCCCGTGGAGGGATGGCAGTGCCACAGCAGCAGGGTGGGGGTGGCAGCAGGGATGGGGAGCAGCGGGGTGGGATCTGGCATGTGCCCAGCCCTGCACTCACAGCGACCAGTTGATGATGTTTCCCATGACCAGGAGCACCATTCGGTCCTGCAAAGGGCAAGGGGGCTGTGAGGGGTGGCGAGCAGCTGCCCTAGGGGAGGGTACCAGGGGGGATCTCCACAGAGCCGGGGGCCCTGGTGCCAGCACTCACCACGTACATGGGCCCGCTGCACTGCCGGACGCAGTCCGTGTACAGCACGTGCAGGATCCTGCGCAGGATGCCCGAGTCTGTGGGGAGAGGGGAGGTGACACCAGGGGGCCACCACGCTGTCCCCACCCACCTCACTCACAGTGCCCCCCCTCACCCAGCTTCCAGCGCCCCATGTAGTACAGCTGGGTGCTCAGCAGCAGCGTGGCCACGATGTGGATAACGGAGAAGACGATCCAGAAGGCCGTGTTCCCCTTCCCAAAGACCTGTGGGGCGAGCAGGGGGGCGGGCAGTGAACTGTGGGGGCCACCAGTCCCCCTCCCTCAGTGCCCACCGTACTCACCACGCCCACCACGGAGAAGAAGATGACGAGGGCCAGGCAGGCATAGGCGCTGTAGGCGCTGGCATTGATGTCTGGGTGGCGCTTCTGGTAGAGCTTCAGCATGCAGAGCCCCGCGATCATGTACATGAAGGACGTGTCTGGGGGCGGCACAGAGGTGAGAGGGGCGTGGGTGGCCCCGGTGTGGGTGGTGGGGAGCCGGGGGGGCACTCACCAAACTGGAAATTGGTGTAGTTGGGGCAGACGTGGTAGCAGGCGCTGAGCAGCCCCTCCATCATGAGGGCAGTGCCCATGGCGTAGAAGAGCCCAAAGTGCTTGGGGATGCCACACTCCTGCGGGGGGGAGGGGAGGGACGGAGGGGCAGTGAGGGGTCCCAGGATGCTGAGCCCCACCAGGCAGCACGAGCTCCCCAGGCAGCCGTGTCCCTTACCAGGGCGTGGGCGTCGTTGCGCAGGAGCGCGCGGTTGTAGTTGATCTCGCGCTGCAGGATGATCAGCAGGAAGAGCAAACCCAGCAGGACGTAGCCCAGGTTGCTGAGGATGTTGTTGAAAGCACTGCGAGGGGCCAGTCCCAGTGTGGGTGCTGCAGACTCCCCTCCCTCCCTAGGGTCCCACTGCAGCCCAGCCCTGAGCACAGGGGACCCCCCCAGCCACCCTCCACCGTCCCCCCAACCCACCTGAGGTTCCCCAGTGGGTGGGCACACAAGAAGTTGTAGTAGCAGATGTCCTGGTTGCCGGTGACATTCACCACCTGTGGGCACGAGCAGGGTGAGGGACACAGGGGATTCCCAGTCCCCATCATGTTGGGGAGTGGGGTTTCAGACTGCAGTCCCCCAAGCTCCCAGGAGGCCCCCTCACTGCCACCCTGGCCCCTCTCACCGTCTGGTAGGTGATGACAAGCTGGATGACGGGCAGGGCGTAGAAGACAGCGATGGTGGCGATGTTCCTGGGAGACAGCAGGGATGTTAGGGGGTCCCTGCTGTGTGCCCCGGGCTGGGACACTGCTTGGTGCCCCCCTCCCTATTGCCTCCCACTCACCAGAAGTAGATCTGGTACTTCTTCCGCAGCACCCGCTTGTCCTTGCGCGCCAGGTCAGCCACGCACAGGTATTGCTGAAAGGAGAGGGGGTCAGGGGCTCACCTGGCCAGCGGGGAGCAGCTGGCAGGGCTTGGGGCCAGGGGGGGACACACCTTGGTGCGGATGACATTCTTGTCATAGTCAATGTCGGCCAGAGTGTCGTAGTCATCCTCCTCGATGGAGCTGAGCGAGTCCATGCGCGGCCGGCCGGCCACGTTCTCCAATGACCGCTCCCCTGCAGCCGAGCCGGGGCCATCAGCAGAGCCCCTGGGCCAGCCCACCTCAGTGCCCACCCCGCAGGACCCCAATCACCCCCAATTAACCACTGGGCTTCCTCCTTGCCAACTCACACCAGGGACAGGCCTCAGCTGCCTACAGCCCTGCCCCGGGGACAGGTGGTGGCTTGTGCCCATGCAGGCAAACATTGCCCCGTGCCTGTGCCCGGGGCTCTGCCACGCTGGGGACCACCGAGGGCCAGGCGGACAATGTCCTGCTCTGCAGCTCCTCAGGTGCTGCCCTTGCTCTGAGGGAGGGGTGCAGGGTGCTCTGTGCCCCAAGTACAAGCTTGGGGCTGGTCAGATTTCACCCCGATTGGCCCGACCCTGCCCGGTACCAGCATCTACCCATGGCAATGCTCAGCGGCCTCATCGGGGTGGAGGACGTGCGCCGCTTGAACTGCTCCTGCCCTTCAAAGGAAAGCCAGAGTTACTGGAGCAGAGCTCCCTGAGCTGTGTCACCGATGGAGACCCCGCTGAGGGCTGCACAGAGGGGCTGGCAGCCCCAGGACCCTTGCCGGAGATGGAGGGGGCAGAGCCAGGATGCCACTGGGCACGAGGCTCCGCAGGGCTGCATCCACACCAGTGGCCCCACAACTCACCCACATAACTGTAGGAGACTTCTGCCGAGCCCAGGCTGTCTGTGATGCCCTCAGTGCTGCTGGAGGAGCCATTCCCTGCAAGCACAAGGACAGGCAGAGGGTGGGCACAGCCCATGAGCAGGGGGTGAGGGACGGGGGACAGCGCGTGGCACTCACCAAAGGAGCCGTAGCCGTAGCTGTCGTAGGGGCCATGGTTCAGGAAGGAGTCAGGGATGCTGCGGGAGTGACCTGTGGGACAGGAGGGTCCCTGTCACCTTTGGTGGCACCCCTGTCCCTGGGCTGCATGGCCCTTGGACACAAAGCAGCTCTCAGCATCCTGCCCTGGCATGGAGCAAGTTCAGAGCCAAGGACAGAGCTGGCACCTACCCAAGAGTGATGCTGGGAGTCCCCGGAAAGTCACAGGAAGAAAGAGACAGACCTAATGAGATGCAAAGCCCCAGCACAGCCCTGCCAGCCCCACAGCAGAGAAGTCTGGGACCTCCTTGTCCCTCTGACACTGAGATTTGTTCCCAGGGATTCAGGGGGGCAGTGGGGAACTCCTCAGAGTCAGAGGCTTTGGCACAGGGTCAAGAGGGCAGAATAACCAGGAATTCCCCAGGCAGACCCTTCCGTACTGCTGGCTGCTGCCTCCAGCCCTCACCTGTGTCCAGGCTGGGCGAATCCATGGCTGCCAGGAGCCCCTTTCTCTTGTGCTGCCTGCAGAGGAAAACAGCTGTCAGCCTGTTTGTGCCACTGCTGGGGCGAGGGGACACAGCCCGAGGGCCCCCACCAGGCTTGTGCCCATGGGCTCAGCACCCAGAGGGGCAGCAACACCCGGGCACTCACCGACAGCTCTCCCAGCAGGCGATGAGCAGCGTGAGGACGTAGAAGGAGAGGAAGATGCCAAGGCAGAAGAGCACACTGCGCACGTAGGCCTCGGCTGTGCAGAGCAAGGACAGGCCCTCAGCAGGGGTGGCACCTCGGGGGACCTGCCACGGGTCCCCGCAGAGCCCAGCACCCCCAGCCCCTCCCAGACTCACAGGTTATGGCAGGTGACACCATCACCTCTAGTGTCTTCTGCCGGTTGTGCTGATCCACGGGTTCATCTGAAGAAGGCAGGGACAGGGCTCAGCTCTCTGCCCTGTCCCCAGCTTGTCCCCACACACAGCCCATGGTGGCAGCCCCACTGCAAACCTGGAGAGGCATCCTTGGAGAGGGGGTAGTAGGGCAGAGCCCCCCCGCATGCCTCGTCCTCCGTCTTCACCACCACCACCACGTAGAAGCTATGGCTGGGGAAATCCTTCTTCTGCAGCAAGAGAGGGGGGTCAGCAGAGCCCAGCAGGGGATCTCCCATGCCAGAGGTTATCCCAGGGATATCCTTTGTGGGCTCTGGTAGCCAGTGGTACCTGGCAGCACCAGGCAGGGACTGAGAGCAGCTCAGCCCTGTGCCCACCTGCACCGTGATGGCCGCCTTCTTTGTCATGGTCTGGTACATCCCGATGAAGGCCACGTTGTTGTCCAGGTCGTAGACGGGACACTGCGGGGGCAGAGGGGCCGTCAGCCCCACCGGGCACCACGGGTCACCCAGAGAGGAGACCCACTGCCCAGACCTACCAGGATGTCCTGGATGGAGATAACAGAGCAGGGGAAGGCCATGGCCGAGGTCACCTTCACAATCACTGAGTCCACTTCCTCGGGGAACTCATACTTGAAGTACTGTGGGGAGAAAGGGCCTGTTGGTGCCACGGCGGCCACACTCCCCTCCTGGGTGCAGACCTTTCCCGTGCCACGCCATGCCAGCTGCCCTCACCTGTGGCTGGGCGGCCGTGGCGTTGAAGCTGAACCTTTCATTGGTCCTGTACAGAGCACAGGGAAGGTGATGGGTGGCGAGGGGAGCCCACAGGCCCCGCAGCCCCCACAGGCAGCAGGCAGGGAGCGGGAGTGGGGCTTCCCTCACCGCAGCACAAAGTTCTCCACGCGGGTGACCCGCAGCTGGTAGGAAGTGTTGAGGGAGAGCGTGGAGACATCCACGTAGAAGTGCTGGGTCTCCACCTCGGCCTTGGTCTGCGGCTGGCAGAGCGTGCGGCTCACCTCCTGGTACGCGTATTTCCGCTGGTACCTGGGCAGGGAGAGCCGTGTGCGCCCGCTGACCCTGCTGGGGACCCTTGCATGGGGCATCCCAGCCTGGGGAACTCCTGCATGGGGCATCCCAGCCTGCGGAATCCCTGTGGGGGGACATCCCTACATGGCACATCCCTGCATGGGGAATCCCTGCCTGCCCTGCTGGTACTCACAGGCCCCGGAGGATGAGCGGCACCTGGAAGGAGACCACCGCCTCCTTCTGCCTCACCACGAAGAGGACGGGCCGGTCCTTGTGGTCCGAGAGGACGTTGACCGACACCCGCACACCCTCGGTCTGCGGGAACAGGGGCAGGTGAGGCGTTGGCCGGGTAGGTCGGGCCGCGGCAGCTCGAACCGAAGGCTGCACTTTGCTCGGCCGGCGTGGCAGAGGCTGCCGTGCCCTGCGCGCCCCACGGCCCCGGCAGCCCTGGGGAAGGTCAGCCCGCGGGGGACGTGGCGCTGGTGACCACCCCGGCTCACCCTGTTCCTCCGGACGCTGTGGTTGAAGGCGTAGATGTTGAGCAGGTTGGCGTCCACCCAGTCGATGTAGGTGGTGTTGAACTGCGCCTCCTTTTCCTGCACGTCGCGGTCCCTGTGGGGCTGGGGCTGGGGCTGGAGCAGGGGCCGGACGGGCGGCGGGGGCAGCAGTGCCCCGGCCAGCAGCGCCCAGGCCAGCGCGGCCGCCCCGGCGCCCGACATCCCGCCAGCATCCCCGGCCAAGGTCCGCGGGGCGGGACGGCACGGACGGGACGGGTCGGGACGGGGCGGGATGGGACGGACGGGGCGCTCAGCCGGGGCGCGCCCGGGCGCGCTGCCCCATGGCCGGGCCGCTGCGGGCGCTGCTGGCGGGGCGCGGAGCCGCTGCCCGGTGCCGATCCCGGTGCCGGCGCTCTCGCTCTCCCCTTCCCGTTCCGCACCGCGGTAAACACGGACCGGCGGTGACGTCAGGCCCGTCGCACGCTGAGGGCCCGGCCGGGGAAGTGACGCGGCGGGCGGGGCGGGGGGGACCGGCCCGGGCCCGGGGAGCGGCGCGGCCGGGAGCTCCCGCCCCGGGGCACCGAGCCCCGTGCGAGACCCCGCGGGGAAGCCCCGCTCCACAGGGGGCCGCCCAGGGGAAGCCCTGCTCTATAGGGGAGCCCCCGTCCCAAATAAGATCCCATAAGGGAGCCCTGCTCCATATGGGACCCCACAGGGGAAGCCCTGCTCTATAGGGGAGCCCCCGTCCCATATAAGATCCCATAAGGGAGCCCTGCTCCATATGGGACCCCACAGGGGAAGTCCTGCTCTGTAGGGGAGCCCCAAGCCCATATAGGACCCTGGCTCCAAAGGGGAGCCCCTGCTCCTTATGGGATCCTGTACAAGAAGCCCAGTTCCCTACGGAACCCCACAGGAAAAAGCTCTGGTCTATAGGGCAGCTCCCGCCCTATAGAACAGTATAGGGGAACTTTGTCCTGTATAGTACCCTGTAAGGGAGCCCCTGCTCCATAGGAGACCCCATATGGAGTCCCTGCCCCACAGGGAAGCCCCGGTGCCATGTAGCACTCCGGATATCCACCCAAACCCCTTGCCCAGTCTGCCTGCCCCCAAAGTCCATGAGAACATGAAAGAATCCTGTCGGGCAAGAGATGGCTCTGCCCCATCTGGATTCCCACCGGGGTTCCTGCAGCCTCTCCTGTTGTAGCACCCATCACCACCAGAGATGGAATAACTCAAAGTAATTTGGGAGTTTTCCCATGCTTGGGGGAAGCAGAAGTGATGCCACGCTACATTTTTGGTGCATCTCCCAAAGCACCCCCCCATCCCAGCTGTTGCCAAGCCACCAGCTGCCAGACCTCTCTCCAACAGCTCTGTGGCTTTCATATCACATTTTATTTGCCTGCAGTTGGGGGTTTTGATTTTAAATCCCCCTCTGAGGGGCTGTGCCCTGTGTCACCTCACTCAGAGCCACTTCCCGGGCTGGTTCTGATATCCAGGACCGCTGCTGCTGGTGTCCTGCTCTGCTCCATGGGACAAATGCCACGAGACAAGGCACTGCTGCTATTGTGCACTTTATTTCTCTGGGCCCTCCTGTCCCTGAGGATCCCACAGTTTGGACAGTCTGCCCGTTGTTTCCAGGTGCAGGTGGTGACACTGGTGGCAGATGGGACAACCTCAGGGACAGACATGCGGGAAGAGAAGCAGAATTCCGACCGACTCCTCAGCTCTGATGGAACTCGAGTCGCCTCTTGCGGGATGGTTGTGAGCGGGTTTGCGTGGGGATGTGCATTCCCTGTTTGTTCCAGGGCCATTAGAGATAAATCACTCGGGAATCAAATACAAGCCGATGTCCTGCCAAGGGCCAAAACAAACCAGTTCCCTTCACCTGCAGCACTGCGCTCACAGGTTTGGGTGCAGCACCCAGATCTGCATGGGGAAAGGAGGAAAAACAAAAACCAGCCCCAAACAGAGTGGGGAAAGCAGGAATCAAACGAGGAGCAAAGGATCTGGCTGAGCACAACTCCCAGAGCCGAGGAGGACCCGCACTGGGAGGTTTGGCAGCACCTGCCCGGCCCCGTGGAGACCTCCAGGAGTGACCGAGACAGGGCAGGAGACAGCTGGGCACACACACACACACACAGGCTGCGACACGGTGGGTGAAACATTGACATTTATATCGAAATATGCACTAACAGTGACTTCTACCAGCCGATGCATTTTTGCCAAAGCAGAATCACAATGGTTGTGTCCCAGGGGAAGGCTTGGGGCAGTGGGTGGGCAGTGAGGGGAGGTACGGGGGCCTCCCCGCTCCTGCCTCACCCCCCCCGGGCACCTCACAAGACTCTGTCATTTCACATCTTTTGTTTGTTTTCCTCTCTGCTGCATAAACACGAAACTGGACACGCTCACTCAGAGGAGGCCACAGCTCCAGCCCAGCCCCGTCCCGAGGGACATCCAGAGCTGGAATTAAAGTTTTCTCACAGGAGGCACTCGGATTTCAGCACTAGGTGAGCAGGAGGCAGAACCCCTCTTGCCCACGACACCTCGCAGGTGAGCTGGGCAGTTTCCTGCCAGGCAGCAACAAGCAGAGCCGAGAGCACTGAACCAGCACAGAGCGTGGCACCTCAGCAAGCCAAGCCTAAGCAGAGCCAACAGAGCCTCTCCAGAGCCTCCAGAGCCTGCCAAATTCCCCGGTCCACTCGGCATGCTGCCAACAGGGCTGGCTCACAGTGAGCACAGGGTGCCGAGCGAAGTCGGAGCTTTACTGGAGAGGACATTCCTGGTTAGCATCTCTTCAGCCAAATGCAGAGCAGCAGCAGGGAGGGAAGGAAGCAGGGGTGCAGAGATTAAACTAGCACACAGCCTTTTCTCACAAGCCTGGAGATGGAAAGCTCTCAGGGGACAAGAATGGGTTTTATCCCGGCTCCCTGGGAGGGCTTGGGATGGGATAAGCCCTTCCCCAGGAACTCTCCACTGCAGTGTACTTTTAACATTTGATTTTCCACTCGCCCTTCCCCAATTTTTCCAGTCAGAACCTCATGGGAAGCATGAGCAGCGTTCCCTCAAAGCCTGTCCTGCAAGGCTGTGGAGCTCCAGGGAGCAGCATCCCTGGTCTGGATCATGGGAGTAGGATGGGATCCCTCCTCTTCCATGGCACTCTGCAACTCCCTGCGTCTGATCCTGGCCAGGGGAACGCTTCACCTTTCCTTCATCTGTGTGTAGATCACATATACTGGAAACAAAACACACACTATGCATGCAATCCAGGCAGGAATCCTGCTATGATCAAATCTACAGGAGGAGGGGGATGAGGGGGGACGTTAGGGGATTCCTCAACGCTAGGTCAGTTACACACCAGCCCCTTGGCTGCACCAAAGGGCAGACAGACTATGTACAGTACCTATGGGCTTCAGCAAAGCCACCTGACACCTGAACACCCCTCCCTTGGAGCAAGGAGCTCTCCGTTCCTCCCAGGTTTACCTGCCTGGAATCCCGCGGGAAGCACAAACCCAGCGTGGCACCACCGAGCTCCAGCTCTGGCAGGTAAGGCAGGGAGGAAGAGACTTGGTTTAAAATAGGTTATTTGCAAGTTATCCATTCATTTAGGGCTCTGCCTCTCAGGTCCAAACCATTTCTTTCTGGAAGAGAAGCTATCAGTTTTAAATGAAAAGCTGTTTCACTACAACCAGCCGTCTGACCTACAAACCAAACCAAAACTCAGTGAGCCACAGCCCTTTAGGAGGGCACCTGCCCCTCTGGCTGCCTTGCTAGAGGTGAGGAGCAGCATCCAGGGCAGGAGAAGCTACGTCTTAACTTCACTTTTTACTCTAAGAGGCTGTAGTTGCTGAAATAAAATGTTTATACAAGTAAACCAGTAGTGATAAGGAAATATACAACACCTTGGGAATCTGTAAAGCTTCAGAGTGATTTAGGCCTTGCAGCCAGGGGCTCTTCATGTGGGTTTGCTTTAGAAAAAATGGATGTAACAGTCATACTTAATAAAAAAATAGAAAAAAACCTGCCAAGAGCCTGGGCACCTCAGAGGGATGTCTGTCAGTTCCAGAGGAGTGAGGAAGTGACTGCCAATTACTGGATCATTAAAATCCTACACTGAGCAACCGCTAAAAGCCAGCAACAACACAGGCAGCAGGAGCAGGGGCCAGCAGCAGCACCCAAATGGGAGCATTCCCAGGAGAGCTGCGTGGGAGGGAAGGTGCCCCTGGGAGAGCTGCGTGGGAGGGAAGGTGCCCCCGCTAGCAGGACTGGGGAAACGAGCACGAGACAAGCACTGGGGAGTGTTACACCAGTTCAGGTAACTGTTTGCTTCTTTAAATTTCTGAATTCCAGTTTCAAGCTGCTTCAGGAAAGGAGTGAGAAAGCAACACATATCATTTAACCCACCCCCCAGTAAAAAAACAAATAACAACCAACCAACCAAAAAAAAAACTCAAACAAAAAACCCAAAACCGCCTAAAAGGTGGAACCGAGTTTGGAAAAATGCATCTGTTCTGGCTTTTGCAAGTGGAATGTGATTCTTGTTCCCAGGCAAATACACAGAGCACGGTGGCTGCAGCCAGGAACGGTGAGCCAGGAGCGGGCTGTCGGACAGGCTACAAGGGGTCTAGGACAACCACAGAGCAACAAGACATGAGAGGGGCACAGAGTGACAGTCCTGTTCTCGTTTTAAATGAGAAATGGTTTAAAAGTAAAACTCTTCTTCAGCTAATTTCCTCCTGCAATAAAACCAACCCAGCTGGCCCTCGTATGTACAAGACCAGTTAAACATGAGCCTTCCCCCTCAAAACACTAGGTACGGACATCCGGTAACATTCTACAATGGAAAGTGCTTTAAGAAAGAAGGATTCTGTAGTGCCAGTGACAGAACTGATCTGATGGGCTGGATGATGCTCTCCACGCTGACAGCAGCGACTCAGGCCAGGGCAGCTCGTTTCTCCTCGGGGGTCTCCTCCAGCAGCTGCATGATCAGTTCATGGAGGGGCTTGCAGACCTTGGCATAGCCCCCGCCCGTCAGGTGCAGGAAGTCGAACATGTCGTGGTAGGAGATGGTGCCATCCGAGTGCACGAAGCCCACGTCCACGTCCAGCAGCTGCACGTTGGGCAGTTTGGGGAGCGAGGCTTTGAGCAGATGGTTCACCTTGGCGTTCTTCTGCCGCAGTGGGTTTGGCTTCTCTCCACGAGGTAGCAGGCCCTGGCAGGAGAAGAGGCAGAAAAGAGCTTTGTGTGACTCTGATGGCATCAGAAGCCCTTCCTTCCCTTCCAATTCGGGCTGCCTGTCAAGATTTAGGATGTCTGTGAAAAGAGGAACTCATTCTTTGAATCAGAATTTGTCCATTCAGGCCTAATGTGGAATGCAAGTGAAGGAGCCAGATGAGCTACAAGCATTGACTGGCAGGGAAACTGCTTTCTTTTAGTTTTTAAATGTATCAGCTCATGCTCTTTCCAAACACTTTCAGCTCCTCAGCTACACAGGCAGCAGCTTCCTTAGGACAAAGAAGCCAACTAGGATTCCCAGTGCCAGCTGGGATTTGGGCACCTATTTTCCCCTCACAGGACTTCTTCAGCAACACTGGTAAGTGAGATAGTTACTGGGAATGAGTGCACCCAGCTCAGGAGGGGCCAAAGGAGGGCTCTTGCAAAGCCAAGCCAGCGAGGGGAGGCACAAAGCAGAGGACAGATCAAGGGACTGCCTTCCCAGCACTGACCAGTGACTCCCAGTAGGGCAGAGGCACAGCCCAGGGAGCAGGGACGTACCAGCACAATCACTTTGGCCTGTGGCTGCTGGGTGTTTATCAGGCGCACGATGGCCTCGATTCCCCCTGCGACTTCTTCTGCTGTGTTTTCATGGTTATTTGTTCCAACCCAAACAACAATGACCTGCAAGGAGAAAAAAAATGTTTGCAGCTTTTCCAGAACAAGTGTTAACAGGGCTGATGACCCTGAAATCCCTGCATAAACATCATCTGTGGCCAGAGAGCTGCAGGGAGAGTTGGGCTGAAGAGTTCAGCCCCGGAGCTGGCACTGCTCACTGCTCTCAGGGAAGGCACTTGTGCCAGGCCTGCAACTGCAGGTGTTCTTCACTGTGCACCTGGATATTCTCACTAACTCTGCAGCTTGTACCTTGGGTTTAATGTTCTCCAGTTCACCATTCTTCAGTCTCCATAGAACATGTCCCGTGGTGTCTCCACCAATCCCAAAATTCAGTGCATGGAGTGGTGAGAAGAGCTCTCGCCATATCTGCAAGCAGAAATCAATGTGCTGTTTCAGAGCAGCATCCTGGCTGTGAGGCAAACACACCACCTCAAGGTCACCGAGAGAGCCACGAGCCCCGCTCTCAAAACTCCCTCCACAAAGGGCATTTACACAAGGGATGAGGTTTTATTTGGAGTCAGAAGAGATGGAGCTGCTGATGTTCAAGCTCTCAGACCTGGCACAAAGGAAGGAAAGATCTCTGGAGCAGTGATTTGCTGAACTCATCAGAGCCCCAGAGTGCTGATCTATTGCAGATCATGGTGTCCCTAAGGCACTGGGCCTTTGAAGAAGGAATCTATGACCTGATTAAATCCTTCTAATCCCCAGGTAACAAAACTAGAACAAAGGGAAGCAGCTCTTGCAGAACAAAGCTGCTCAGCTGCCACCACAAGAGAACAGAACTCCTCTTTCCCTCAATAGTTTAGGGAAGAACTGGCAGATCAATGCCTCTGGCACCCTGAATTCTACAGGGCTGAGCGTGTTCTGGCCACGCCAGCACAACCTACAGGGAATTCGATGGCCCTCAGGAGGGTGGAATCTAAGAGTCAAGGGGCTGTGCACGTGTGCCAAAATGGAGGCAGTTGGTCGTGGCCTCAGAGAGGGAGGCAAAAGCAGCAAGGTAAAGCAGTGTCCAGGCACTGGGGAGTTCAGGAAGCAGGGCAGGAACATCCCAGGAGACAGCAGCGAGAATGGGAACAGCGGAGATCATCAGTGCTACACGTGATCAGCAACTACTGGGTTAGAGAGAGATGCTCCAACTGCTCTAATCCACCCCTCCCTTCCTCCATCCCTACCTCATACTGCTGTAGCAACTGCACCATGGAGTCCCCCACGAAGAGCACGTCGGGCTCCTTGTCTTTGCAGTCCAGGACAAACCGATTGTGCTGTCAAAGAGAGCAGCAAGGTGAGCTCCAGGTGACAATTCCTCCTGGGCATCCATCCCCGCTGCAGGACAGGGACAGCTGCCCAACCAGTTTCCCCTGCTGCCATGCCCTCCAGCACCCTTGCCTGTGTTAACCCCTGAGCTGCTGGACACTGCTCCCAACTCCACAACCCTCATGAGGCTCCCGGGTTGGATGAAACTTGGCGTGGTTTAGTTTATGGCCATTGCTCCTCATCCTGTTACTGAGCATCACTGAACAGAGTCTGGCCCATCCTCTGACACCCCTCGGAGACATTTGCATGGATTCATGGGATCCCCTTTCAGTCTTGTCTGGACTAACCCGGCCCAGCTCTTGCAGTCACTCCTTATTAGAGAGATGCTCCAGACCCCTCTTCCTTTGCTCCATCACAGCAGGACACACAGGTGTGACAGCTCCTGGCTCCAGGCTGTTGTGACCTCAAGGTCCCAGGTGTGGCCTGGGCAGCACTGGCCCAACATCCCCCCAGTACCGAGGCTCCACCTGCCAGCCTTACCTGTGACATCCACCTGTCATCTCCCTGAATGTCCTCAGCAGCGTGTGGGACTGCTGCCGGGTTGGAGTCCCCCATTCTGTTCCTGTGGAAAGAACAGTACACACCCACTGCTTCCAGCAGCTCCCGCAGTGCCTGGGCTGGGAAAAGGCTGCTGGAATCCACGGCACAATTCCTGCCTTATTCCTGTGGGTGCTGACAGCTGGATGACAACAACAACACGGATGTTGCTCCATGCCAGAGTGACTCTGCACCAGACGTTCCCCTGGAGCCAGGCACCGACGGACATCCCGGCACGGAGAACAAAGCACAGCTCCGAGGATGCTCTGCAGACCCACACCTGAGCCACGCAGGGCGTTAATAACTCAGCAACAAACGCTGAGACTCCGAGGATAAGTCCCTATTAGTGCCCAGAGATCCAGCTTACAGCTGCTGAGCTCCACGGCCCAGGTGGATAATCTGGCTTCGGGAGCAGTGCATCATGGTGGGACTGATCCCAGAATCCCAGAACCGTTACGGATTGGGAGGGATCTCTACAGATCATCCAGTCCAACCCCGCTGCCAAGGCAGGGTCACCTGGAGGAAGTGACACAGAAATGCATCCCGGTGGGTTTGGAATGTGTCCAGAGAGGGAGAATCCAGGCCCTCCCTGGGCAGCTGTTCCAGTGCTCTGCCACCCTCCATGGAAAGAAGTTCTTCCCCATGTTGAGGCAGAATTTGTATTATAGTTTATGGCCACTGCTCCTTGTCCTGTTGCTGGGCATCACTAAACGGAGTCTGGCACCATCCTCTGACACCCCTTGGAGACATTTGTATGGATTGATGGATTCCCTCCCAGTGTTCCTCTCTCCAGAGTGACCAGGCCCAGCTCCCCGCTCTCCCCACCAGAGATGCTCCAGCTCTTCACCATCTTTGCAGATCCCGAAGGATCTACAGCGGGAAGAGCAACGGGATGATGCTTCCCGCGGCCGCCGCCCGCAGCCCACCGCACCCCGCGCCCATCGCGGCGGGCTGGGCCGAACAGGGCGGGTTCCCACCGCGCCCCCCCCCTTCCTCCTCCCGCTGCCTCCCGCCCCCGCGCCGGTGTCCCCGGGCCGGCCCCGCCCCGCCCCGCGGTGCCCCCGCACTCACGGCGGCTGCGGCTCCTTCCCCCGCGACTCCATGGCGGGCGCGTCCCCTCCGCTCGGCCCCGCGCCTGCGCCGCTTCCGCTTCCGCTTCCCCGCGCGCGCCCCGGCCGCCGCTTCCGCCCCGCGCCCGCGGAAGTCCCGTCCCAGTCGTGACGTCACTGCACAGCTCCCGTGACGTCATGCTGGCCCGAGGCGAAGCCCGACCCAGGTGGGGAGTGACGGAGCGATGGCACAAAGAGCCCTTTTCCTGTGTATCGTGGGTTTCACCCTAAAACCACAGCGCCTCCCGCCCCTCGTCATGACGTCATTCTACCATCCCTGACGTCATTCTCCCACCAAGATGAGGCGTGACCTACATGTGGGAGGTCCCTGCTGTCCCCGGAAGGAGTGATGTCACAAGAACAAGTTTCCAGTTATCTGTGGGTTTTGCCCCAGAAGTGAAGCAGCTCCCTGGCCCCAGGGGGGCAGCAGATGGGGCCATCTCACCATGACATCATTCAGCTATCCCCACTGGGCAGTGACGTCAAATTCATCGCCCATATCTCACTGGTTTCGCCCCAAAACTGCAGCACCAACCGCCCACCGCAGCCCCTCTCTGTGACGTCATTCTACAGCCCTGCAACGTCATTCTCCTCCCGAGGTGAGGCGTGACCCA
>JACBWW010000043.1:2705595-2754299 GCA_020086605.1 Lanius collurio | reverse complement strand
CGGCTCTCCCCGGCCCCGCCGCCCCCGCGGCCCCCCGGGCCCGCCCGCATCGGCTACTACGAGATCGAGCGCACCATCGGCAAGGGCAACTTCGCCGTGGTGAAGCTCGCCACGCACCTGGTGACCCGCGCCAAGGTGAGTCCCCCGCGGGGGTCGCGGCGCTGCCCCGGTGAGCGGGGAGGGAGCGGGCAGCGGCCCCGAGCCCCCTCACCCCCGAGCGGGCGCTGCCGGGGAGCGGGGCCGCTGTCGCGGGTGACACGGGTGTCCCCGCGGGTCCCGTGGCACCGAGGTAACGTGGAGGTGGAGCGGGGGGATGCTCCCGTGGTACCCGGGGATGCTCCCGGCGTACCGGGGGGAACACGGAGGGCAAGCGGGGAACAGGTCGTTTCTTATCGAAACGATGAGAATCGATCGTGGCCGGGTCTTCAGGGCCGTGAGAAGCCGCAGGGAATAGCGCGGGGAAGGGCCTCCCGAGGGAGCGGCGAATCCAGGTGGATCCAGGTACGGCCGCGCTCCCAGGTGAGCCCCGGAAGGCAGCAGGGGACCCGGGTGGATCCAGGCACGGGTGAGCCCTGGAGCCCGGCAGGAGAGCCGCGAGGAACGGCAGTATCGCTGCTGTACTCCTGATTGTGCCCGTGACACCGAGCTCCCGGAGAGGGCTCGTCCTGCTGCATGCACCAGTGCTGCTGCACCGGGACCTTCCCGGGAGCTGCGGCAGGAGGAGAGCTGCTGGAAGCAGGGCTGGCACGGGCAGACAGCAGACAGGCCTTCACCAAACCCCTGCGCTTGCCCCGCTCTTGGCTCTGTGCTGGTTCCTTGGAAGCGCTGCAGAGGAAGGACTGTGTTGGCTGGGATTGTCCCCTCTGTCACTTTCTGGGGTTGCCCCTCTGATAATTTCAGGCGCTGTCCCTCTGTCAGTTCCCGGGATTGTCCCTCTGTCGGTTCCCGGGATTGCCCCTCTGTCAGTTTCTGGAGTGACATTGTTTTGAAACACGAGGAGAAACCTACCATCGCCTTCGTTTGTTGGAGCTCTGGCTCTTTGCCCGGATAATAAAGTGAAATTAATTTCAGGGGCTATTTAAACATCAGTTATAACACCTCCTGGACAGTTCTTTTCAGAGCTGGGCTGTATTTTCCTGCCTTGATGGCTATTTTGTGCCTGCAAGTGCTCGATGCCACAGTTTAACCTGCACTTGAGGTGTTCTGTGCCGTTGTTCTCCCCATGATAAACCTCAGCCTTGCTGAGAGAAACAGGTTGATGTGTTCAGGTGCTTCGAGTGCAGGAGACTGACCCCTCTGAGTGGAGATCACTCCTGGAGAAGGAGTGATCCAAGTTGCTTTCCTGTTCCTGTTTCCAGACTCCCTCCTCCGGTCAAGGTTTCTTCTTAGTGGTGCTGACTCTGAAGTTTGTAAAATACCAAAGCAGAGACCATCTTTTGTGAGGGAATAGTTGATTTTGTCTGAAGATTGGCAGAATATGCACGCAAATTTTGTCTGGAAATTACGCTCCACATCTACAGGGCCAAGGGTGGATTTTACACGTTGGCTTTGGGTGATGGAAGGGACACTAAGCTTGGAAAGCTTTACTTTATTAACAGTGTACACTCATTTCTACTGCCCTGGAGTAGGATGGGTTGTGGACTTCAGGAAGCGGGTGGGACTTCGTCTGGTGGGATGGTGAGGTGCTGGGGTCTCTGCAGTGTGGGAGGGGCTGGAGGGGTGGGTTTGACCTGCAGCATCTTCCCTGCATGGAGGAGATCCAGTCCCTGTCCCTCTGAACTCTGAGGGCTCTCCGAGCTTGGGGAAATACCTGTGCTGGAACAACTGCCATCTGTTCGGCTGAGCTGGGATAGCTTGGAGCTGAAACTTGACCTGGAAGCTTTCTCAACTCTCAGGTCAGGTTTCCTTTCAAATCCCAGCCTCCGGAGAGGAGTGCGAGTGAACGGATTGGATTCTGCCTGCAGACCCTGAGCACTGTGGGTTCAGTACTTTTCCTTCACTGACAGAACTGTTGCTGTTGGCTCTGGGAGAGGAGTGGGGAAGGAGAAATGAGCTGCTTGGTTCAAGTTCTGGGACTCATGAGGTTAGAGGGGAGGTGTTGATGTAAAAGCATTGGAAAGGGCAAATCCTTACGGGGAAGCATTTTTGACTGGCAGCAGAAATACAAAATAATGCTACTGCGAGCTTGTCTTTATCACAGTTACACTTTTAACACTTTGACTTAATGGAAACAACTTGGAAGCGAGTAAAACCTTGGCAAAATGGTCCCATTTAGGGATCTGAAAGAATTCTTTGATCATGAAACGCAAGCTCAGCCTGGTTGCTGCCTGTGCTGGCAGCCCCTTCCTGAGGTGATCCCATTCTCCCAGTAGTAGCTGCGTAAGAGAACCGGGCAGTTCAAATATAGCCACCAAATCCCTGCACAAACTTGACCCCGTGTCACATTCTCTTAGAGAAAGGCGAGTTTGCTCGTCACGGCCCCTCCTTGGGAACTGCACTCCTCTACTGTCTCAGAAGGAATTCCACTGCAAGTGTCTGGGCAAGCCTGGAAATAGATGTACCCCGTGATATTGGGCCTTTTCCAGAAGGTGAAATTAATGACGGCATGGGCTGGTGTCCATTGCTGAGCCTGGAATTAGAGGTGGTCTGTGGATGAGTGTTGGATCCTGTTTTCCTTTCTGATGGACATTTACCAGGTCGAGTGGACTTTGGCATGACAGCTCCAGATAACAGCCGGAGCATTCCTGGCTTGTGTCCCCTTTTCCCTAAAAAGAGAAGTGGAGGGTAGTTGGGTGCCTGGTTTGATCTTAAAGGAGTGGGATTTTCCTGGCCCTTGGGAAGTTGAGCGCTGCGTTTATTTAGAGAGAGGAGCAGAGCACCCGGCCCTGCTGGGCTGGCACGTTCTGCTGACACTGAACGTTGCAGTTTACATAGAACTGCATTTCAGGAGCTGAATGTGGGTCAGCAGTGCTGGGGACACTGAGGAAGGGGAATGTTAATCATCCCAAAGGGCAAGAGGCCTGTATTCATAATTGTCTCTGCTGGAGCCGATGGAATAGAAAGGAACAGTTGGCAATTTACATTCAGTCCCTGCCCATGCAAAGTTGGGCTCTGTCAGAACTGCTCCGATGGCTTGGCAGGAGCTGGAGCCACTTCTCTGACCTGGATGAATTGGGCACCTGCAGGATATCTTGCTGTATCCCTCCTTCTGTCCCCTTTTCCTTTGTCTCTTCTCATCTTTTACAAGAAACCCTTGTTTCTATGCTAAAAACCTTCAGAGTGACCTGCTGAATTAATTGTTTTCCACAGAATTTCCATTTATAAATCATCCAAGTGACTTCATTAGAATTCCAGCTCTGTTCAGACACTGGGGTTGTTTTTAATGCCACATTTTTTCATAAGAGCTGGTCAGGGAATGTTCATGAGTGTGCCGAGGAGCACATACCTTATGTTCCCGTGCTCTTTGGGTGTTGTGTTTGAGTCTTCAGGAGCTGTTGGGGCTGAGGAGGACAGAGAGGGATGCTGTGTTTGCTGGGCACTGCTGAGAGCTCTCTGCTGTCCTGGTTCCATCCCTTCCATCAGCTCCACGTGACTGGAGGCGCAGCCGGAGCACGGAGCAGCGCGTACCTGCTGTGGTTGCACTGCACTCATGGAGCGTTTCACTGGGAGATGAGGAGTCACTTTCACATCCATCTTTCTCTAGAAATGGAATTGACAGTCCTGGGAGAACACAGCTCCTTCCCAAGTGCAGTGATCTTCCTACTGTGCTGCCTTAGCTTCTTCCAGGCTGGCTGTCAACCGTAGGTTTGAGTTAAGTTTCAGTAATATTTGTGTGGGCAAAGCTCAGGGCAAGTTTCACTGCCTGTGTATCGTAGGATCCTGTTTAAGGGGTACCTGGAGTTATTTTACTGGACAGTAACCCAAATCCTGATGCTTTAATCCTTGGCAGAACACAGCTGTTCTACCAGCACAAGCACAACTGGAGAAAGGCTAGAATTGAGTTGATTTTTTTTTAACGTTTTTAAGGAGCTAAGCCTTTTCTGGAGAATGGGAGGCAGCTCTGCCCTCACTGGGAGAGAACGTTCCCTTCCATGCAAGAACAGGCTTAGTTTCTGTGGTTTGTCTTTGGGTGAGTTGGAGTCATCAGTGGAACGCATTTTTCACCAGAGTTCTTGGCGGTGGGCACTGTGGCACTGAAACCCAGGATGAAAAGCTGGCTGGCAGACTCCATGGACAGTTGTGCTTTGCTCTGGGAGGGCTCAGGCTGGGTTGGGTACACTCTGGTCTCTGAGCACGGGGGGCTCCGGCAGCCACAAGGACTTGCTTGGATTTCTCTCCTCAGATGCAAAGTGCTCCAGCCCAGAGGGTGGAAAAGCCTTGGTGGCTGCTCTGTCCTGCTCTTCCTGACCTCGGACGTGCCGCAGCGAGGCACGTGGCTCTGGGCTGACTGAGGATTGCTCCCTGCAGCCAGCGTGCCCGTGTGATAAGCCCCGTGCCAGCACTGCCCTGACTCATCGTCCTCGTGTTGGATGGAATTGTTCAATACCGGTGCCACACGTTTCATAATGACCCACGCGAGGGCCTCGCCTTGTCACCTTTCATCAGTCATTTTCCTTTTCTTTTGCAGTGTTTGATGGTGCTTCACCTGTCCTGCTTCTGATTTCTCCTGGCCATAAGGGAAGCTGATGGCTGTGGATGGCTAATTCCTCAGGCAGCATTATCCTGCTGCTCACAGGGCCCTTGTTCTCTTTGCTTGTGTGCTGCAGGAGAGTTGTATTTTAGTTCTCATTTGGTGGGAAGATTTAGCAAAAGCCTAAAAGCTAGAAATGAACTTTGGCTAAGCAGAGTTGCCACAGTAGGGATAAGAGGGAGTATTTCCTAAAACCTCAGAGAGCCATTGCCTATATCAACTGTGGGCTAAAGTACTGACATTTTATGTTTCATTACAATGTTTTTCTTGCTGTAGCAAATAACATTTGATTACCAAGATGTTAATGCCAGAGCCTGATTGAATTGGAGACCAGACTGCTTCTTGAGATGCTAACAGGTGGAAACAGGAGAGCCAGCTGACAGTGGCTGACAGTTGAGCTAGGGGGTCTGTGGCACGTCCTGAGCCTTTTTGGACAGGGAGAATATTCTAAGAGAGCCAGGACAATTAATATCTACTTCTCAGCTGTGTGGCTGTTAGCTTGTTTGGGGAGTGAGGTGGGTACAACTTCTGCACCTCTTCAACCTGTCTGCTTCCCACCTCTTGTCTGGACTCCCTTCCTCCCGAATATTTGCTGTATCAGAGCTTTGGGGCTGCTGCAGCAGGAGGCAATCAACTCCTGATGAACGAGGTGGTGGCACCTTTGGGCAGGTACAGAGGCTGCCCCTGTGAGGAAAAGCCACTGACAGGAGCAGGAGGAGGAACGGCTGTGACACAGACAGGGATCGGTGTCTCTTTTCCAGGAGGGTCTCACAGAGGTTTGGTGAATGCTGCAGAGGCCTAATGAGGGTTTCTAGAAGCTGTCTCCTCATTTGTGTTTGAAGGAGGAATTACATGAGAGGGAAATAAGGAAATGGCAGTGTGTTGCTGGGAGACTGGGCTCCTTGGGTATTAGACATTTTCACAGAGAAGCAGCTCTAAGCTCCTTTTTCCCACGTCCTCTTGCTGGGTCCTGTATCAGCCCTGTGCAGTGGCTGTACAGGGTGCTGCCCCTTCTTGCTCTCACTAAGACGATTGCATAACAACTCTGTGTTTTTCCCCATGAAAGTAAAGCTTTGGGAAGTTGCTCCAGCATTGCCAGCAGAGTTCACAGTTTGTGGTGGAAGTTCTCTCTGGCTGAAGAGACTCTCGTGAGAGTTGTGACTTCCCTGTGTGACCGTGGTGGATCTCGTGGTCTGCACACCCCTGGCAAGATGCTGCCTTTAGCTTTGCATGAGCAAGGGTTGAACTGGCTCCAGAGTCTCCCTTTGCTTGCACAGGTTTAAATAGCACAATTTGGAGATTCTCTAGTTAAGCCATTGTATTCATTTAATGCAGTATGGGCCTTTTTGCTGATCCTAGGCCAGGGGTTTAATAGGCTGTGTTAACACTTAAATGAAGAAACCACTGAAGGCTGATTCATTATTAGTCATTATGTGTCTTTTTCTGGTAGTTCTGACCCCAAGTCTCTCTAGTTGAGGCTAAACCTCGCCCTCTCTGCTAAATGGCCATCAAAAGGGTTCCATGAAAAGGGAATTATGTGGCTTCAGCCAAGTTTCAAAGCAGTCGAATCATGCTATCCCACACAAACAAACTCCCACAGCCAGTGGAACTGACACGTTGAGCTCAAAAATAGCCCAGCGTGTGTGGGGGGAGCCGAGCTGAGCTCTGCTCTGCACGTCAGAGGATGGGCAGGAGATGCTGGGACAGCGCAGCAGCAGAGTTAGATCTCACTGGAGCCTGCTGGACCTGGCTGGGTGTTATCTTGAAGCATTGGATTCTTTCAGAGCACGTGGTCTGATCACAGAGAAATGTTGCTCATTCTTCTGGTTATTCTCTGCATCCAGTGTTGGGGACAATTTCCAGCCAGGGCAGTTGCAGCTTGGAAGAACTGTAGAAAGGAGCAGGTGTGTTGGGAGTGACTCCAGCATCACTCTGTGCAAGATGTGCAACTTTATCATGGGGAGGTGGCTTAGGCCTGCAGTTTGTGGCCATGGTGGCTTTGATTGTTGGTGTAACTTGGTTGCAGGAGTGCAGATGCTCTTCTTGGAAGTGCTTTGGCCATGGAAGGTTTGAAATGAAGGCATAAATATGAACGTTGGCTCATGCCCCTCAGCTGGAATGTGTGCAGGAGTGGCTGCCCGTGCAGGGTTTGTGATGGCAAATGCAGCACTGGGAAACCTCCCCATGGGATTTGGGAGCTGGAGTTGCTGAGAATCTGTCTGAAGGAGTGGGTGAGTAAGGTGGGGATGCAGATGCAGAAACCAGACGTGCTCTGGCACAGTGGAAAGTGCAGCTGCAGCGGGTTTTGGTTCACCTGGCCTGGGATGGGAGTGCCAGGGTCAGCTTGTCCAGGGAGTGATTCAGCAGAGCCTGCAGCAGATCAGCTGAGCCGTGGAGAGACACTGGCTGTGTCTTCCCAGGGATTGGAGTGGGAGCCTAACCAGCTTCCCAAATCCTGCCTTGGCTGTCTAACTAGAGCCTGCTGACAGGAGTGATCTGCTGTGTTGAGTTACCGCCTTGATTTGCAGATGGATGGAGGGACTGGCCTGAATGCTGGTGTTGAGCAATGCAGGAGGTTGGCTGTCCCTGGTGTTTCCATTGTAGTTCGGGATCTCCTTGACTTTGCCACTCTCCTGTATGGTTTGGCTCTGCCTTCAGCTCTTTAAAGCATCTGCTGCAGTTATAGGGCATTAATTATAGTACATTTTGAAGATGGTTTAGAAGAAAAGGAGTCTGTGGGGTATCAGCGTGCGACTGCGGGCCCGGAGCTGGAGGCCGGCGTGGTTTGACAGGGAGCCAGGCCCAGGACGACTGTCAGAGCTCCATTAGCCGAGCGCACGCCTCGGCACTACTGGGAATACAGAGAATGCGGGGCTGCGGCAGCAGATTAAAGTGTTTCAATTAAAGTCTGGATTTGGAGGCTGTGTGCGTCTGCTGCCTTTCAGCAAGCAGATGGATGTTTCTTGTCTCCTTCCAATAACTTTTAAAATGTGGTTGGTCCTGTTGGAAGGAGTTCTGAATGAGAGGGACGCAGCGAGGTGTTTGCAAGGCTGGGAAAGCGTGAGTGGATTTCTGCAGCAGAAGGGAAGACACATTTTTTCCAGGTTTTTCCTTACCTAAACAAGTCAGTCTCCACTTGTCCTGGCTTTTAGGCTGTCTTGGGCTTTCAGCTGTGCCTTTTCCTGCATAACCTCTGTCTGTGCAGAGAGTGTTATGTGCAGGAATACCTTTGGAATGTGTATGGAGGATAGCAGGGATGGGTGTGTGACAGACCCATGAGCATCACACTGTGGGCACAAGGGGTTTTTTAAGGCTCTGGGATGTGCTGTCCTGTAACCTGAAGCATTTCTGAATTTTTTTGCCTGTGTTCAGGCTCATCAGGTACTTCCAGGTGCGTTTCTGGCCCCTCTCAGGGGACAATATCTTTGGAGCTCTGAGGCTTCTTGCTGTTGGGCAAAGGCAGCTGAATTGAAGCTGATGCCTAAAAACTAATTGTGGCATTTCACAACCTGAAGTGTTTCTAATGGAAGGAGTACGTTTATGAGCTGTGTGTCATTGTGTGTGATGAAGTGTGATCAGATAACATACTGAATTGCAGCAGTGAGCCTAATTGGAGCTGGTTCCTGTCTGTGGGATGGAAGGATACAGTCTGTTCAGGTGTCGTGCTGCTCCTGCGGGCTTGCAGGAGTCTGGAGTGGTGCTGATGCTCAGGGTACCCTTGCCAGGTAGACAGAGCCAGTTAGATCTTCTGTGATACAGTCTTCAGACAGTGACAGTGAAGAATTAGGGGAAAAAACTGCCTCTTGTCACATGTATATCTAAATTCTTAAAGATGTTTGTCTGTGCCTTCCTTCAGCTGAAATAATTAGTGCTATAGGAAAGGGTTTGCTTTTGTCAGTCACTGTGACAGTGTAATCATGTCTCTGCGTGCCCCAAATTTTCATTTAAGCTCACAGCACTGGCAGCAACCAAAGATGAAAAGTATTAGTCTTGGTACTTAGTCTTTCCTCTCTAGATGTGCTTGTAGGAAATCCTTGGGCTGTAATCTTGCAAGTGGCTCTGTCAAGGTTATCAGCCTGGCTGGAGTGCCGCTGACGGACGGGCTCCGGGCAGCCTGCGCGGCTTTTCCCGGCTCCCACTGAGCAACCGCTGCTGCCGGGAATTGTCCCGGCCTCTGCCCTGCCTTGGACAGAGCAAGGATCATGTGCTGGGTGATTTATGGCAGGTTCTCTCATTCCCAGGTGGCCGGCAGACAATGGTGCTCTTTTGCGGGAAGCTCCTGTTGTAGCGGTGTCCTCTGCACCCCGAGGCTGGAACAGCTGTGCCTGCTTTCAGCAGTTTTGGAGGTCGGAGCACTCCCCCAGCAAACTGATTATGATACAGCTTAACTTGTGCTCTTTCTTTGCACATGTAAATGTACCATTAGTGAAGGAAAATTGCTCCTCAGCAGCCATGAAGGAGCATGTTCTCAGCTCTACAAAGCCCATCTATGTTCTTCCATCTCTCTGACACAGTGAGGGGGTTGTCACTCGTACAGCAACTGTTTGTTTTCAAGCACGATCTCATTGGAAACCAATAAAAATCATTCTGATTCATTCTCTGTACGAGGATTTTAATACTTGGCTTCCACAGAGGCTGTTTTTCCCCTTGAGCTGCTCAAGGAAGTGTAAGATTAAAAAAAAATCCAAAGACTTTTCCTTTCTGCTGGTTAATTCAGCTGGTTTATGTTAGAAACAAAGTGCAGAGATGGTGGAGAAGGAAACCTCCCCCTTGCTGCAGTGTGGGTGTCGTGTGCCCACTGCTCTGGCAGAGCTGAGGTACACGGGGAAACCTGTGCTTAGTCAGAACAAAATATTCATGTGTTTTTCATCCAAGCTGAGACTCCCATTACACAGTAAAATGACAAGTGAAGGCTGACTATAGGTATTTTCCCACTCAGTGGGCGCTTGTGCAGTTTCTGAGTCATCAGCTGACAGTGTGGGCCTTAGTCTCTGCTTTTCCTTGTGTGTGTGTGCTGCTGGTCCCAGTTTGGTTCCACAGACACAACTGGATCCTTGTTTTCACTTACCATTGACACAGTTGGGAATGAACTTGGTCCCTTCATGTGAACCCAAATGAAAATGTGGTGGTTTGGTGACTGCAGTCTGGGATTTGAAATGCACCACCTTCTTTTAAGGTAAGGATGGGATACAGCCCCTAATTATGACATCACTGAATTGTCTAGTTCCTTTTTAAATGATGATAAAATCTCTTGAACTTTTGTAGGGCTTAAAGGCTGATGGGTTTAGGATACTTAGGAGGTGTAACTAAAATTGCCTGGAAAAGTGGTGTTGGCAGTGACCAGCACATGGCTGGATCCGTTCCCCGTTTCTGGGAGTGTTGGGGTTCCTTGTTGCTGTGCCATGGCAGTGAGGTGCAAAGCAGCAGTCTTTAGTGCAGCAGGAAATTAGTGGGAAAACTAAATGTGTCAGAGCTTTCACCATGGCAACAAAACCCGGCTGGCTCGCAGCACAGCGAGACAAAAGCGGGTCAGGTCTGCACAGAGCAAGGTGGGAGCCTTCTCCAGGCTGAGTGTCTCCAAACCTGCCCCTTGTCCTAGGGAAAGGGCTGGTGAGGTGATGAATGTCAGGGTTTGGAATCAGGCATTAGAAGCATGCTCTGCTGATCTCATTCTTATGTCACCAAGGCACCTGGCTTGGGAAGTGCCCACAGCCCCAAGGCTGCAGGAGGTCAAGGAGTGTTTGGAGAATGCTCTCAGGCATATGGTGGGATTCTTAGGGCTGTCCCATGCAGGGCCAGGAGCTGGACTTCATGGGTCCCTTTCTTACTCAGGATATTCTATGATTCTGTGCTTTTGAAAGGCTGCAGTGGATGAGAACGTTTTCTAAATGCCACGCAGTCACTCAGATTGTTTCCCTTTCCCTGAAACTGTTTGTAAATAACAGAGAGGTTGTAAGTCTGCCTTGTGTGACAGTGCCCGGACACAGTTGCTCAATTCTTCAGCTCTTTCTCTTGGATTTGTGAGCAGCCTAGAGATTGCACGAGCACTAAGTCACGTTCTGATGGCACACCATCGGTTTGCTTATCTGCCTTCTCATTTCATGTGTTCCAGCACTTCGAGCTCTTCGGTGAGGTCGGCACGAAAAGGGTTGAGAGCCCCGACATTGCCAGTGACACATGGAAGGGCTCTCTGTGCTTCTGACCCCCCAACAGTGTCTCTCAACGCGTGGTTTCACCATCCCCAGCCAGGCTCAGCAGCAGGCCCTGAATGATGCTCCTGCCATGCTGCTGCTCAGGAGTTGTTTTCCTCATAATTGAGCGGGATATTAAAAGGTTTATGGTTTACAGTTACAGGCGTTGCTCTGGCCGGAGGAGCGTCGAAATCGATACAGCAATTACTGCCTGGCTCGTCACGGGTTGTGACTCTCACATGCTTGGGGAGACAAAAGTGGAAGTGGCTGGAGGAGTGCCACCAGCAGGGTGGCCACGGGCTCACCTCCAAGCCAGGGACGGGGTGCTGGGCAGCATTCCTGAGCGGGGGACAGGGTGCTGGGCAGGCACCCAGCACCGGCCTGCCCTGAGTCCCTCAGAGGCACACAAAGAACTCGCAATTGGGCTGGCAGTTTTGCAGAGCACGAATATTGAAAGAAAAAAGCCAAACAACTTTAGAAGTGCTCTAAGAGCAAGAGTATTTTATACAATTTTGTTGTTCTTGTAATCTTCTCTTTGCATTTGCCATCCAGGCTGGGACTGCGACTGGAGGAGGGTAATGGCAGCAGTGACCAGGCCTGGGTGGCCCTGGTCGGGAAGCGCCGCTTCCTGCCGGATTTGCATCCCAAGCCCTAAGTCAGCACTTCGGGGCTGTGTGTGGTAGGGTGCCCTGGCTTGTTGCAGTGAGTCATCATTCAAATAGTCACCAGAGAAAACGTGCTTGTCCAAACAGGAGCAGCTCTGCAGAGGCACCTCGGCTGCTCTGTCTGAGGTGAGCAGCAGAACGCTTCTTGTTTTACCACCTGCAGGTCTCCAGAGTCCCAGACTCTGTCAGTGTGGTAGCACTGCCTTCCCTGCTGCCTGGAACAAAGCTTGCTTCCTGTGCTCCGGGGTCAGATCCTATCGCCCTGGAGGGAGCGGTGCTTTGGGCCAAGCAGATGTTTTCCTCACTGGGTCCCAGAACAAAGGGAGTTTGCTCTGCTCAGTCTGCCATGGTGCCTCCTGCCCCTCACCGGCTGAAACCTCAGCTGTGCATCTGAGTGTTGGGATTCAGTGCTAGGATGGATGCTCCAGTGGTTTTGTTAGAACAGGAGTATCAACTCCCAATTAAAATAGTGATTAAGATAGCTTTTTATTTTTAGCTAGGCTTTTTTTTCTTACCTTAAATGTGTTTTAAGATCTTGAACAGCAATTCTAGTCTTCTGTTTGCTTTGATCCTTTGGTTTCAGGAGAGGCTGCGAGCGGCTCTGCAGGAGTGGCATGTGTCACATGTGTCACAGGAGCTTTGTTTGAGCTCTCAGAGCCCTGTGCTCCGAATTCAGGGCTGGAGTAAGAAGTGTTTATGATGTGTGACTTGAGTGAGTCACCTCGAGTTGGAGGCAGCTGTCAGCCACAGTGACCTGCACAGCCCAGCCCAGGTGCACTATACCTGGCTGGGGCTATCCCCCAAGCAGGGCAGCTCAGCAGGCTCCTGGCTGGGGCTCCACTCTTTCTGTCATGCAGAAACCATTAAAGCTGTGTGAGAAAAGCGCTGTCACCTCAGCTGTGCTCTGCCTCCTGCCATGCTCCTACCCTCTCATCTTTTGGAGGGATTCCTCCCCCAAATGCCCTCCCAAAGGCCAGGAAGGTGCAAATCAGCTCCTGCTGCAATGGTCCTGCTGCTCTGGCCCTGGCAGCATCCATTTTGGGTGACAACACTGAGCTCACAGTGTGGGAATCCTTCAGAGGAGTTCATTTTCCTCATTGTTGGCAAACTGTGAGCCAAATGTGTACACAGTTTAGAGCAACAACTTCCTATTGACAGTGCTTTCAGAGGAGCTGTTGTTTATAAAGCGAGGGATTTCCAGCTTTATTTTTCTCTCTCTCTAGTGCAGGGTAGACTCTTGGAATTGAATGTTTCATTTTTTGACTGTTTGATAATAGTTGTTGGATTCTGCTGCTGTTGGTGAAACCCACGGGCTGAGGGGAAGGCCGAGCTCTGTATTTCAGATGTTTCTAGATCTATATGCAGTGTAAGTCCTCAGAGGATGGATGGGATCTGGGTAACAAAAGCTGTGTGAATGGGAAACACAGATCTCCAGCTGAATGTTACACCTTGACTCTGTGTGATATCAGTAGAAAGGTGTTGACACAGGCTCTGCCTGTGCTCTAGCTGGAAGAGAAATGGAAACAAGAGGAAGAAAGGCAGGAAAATAGGTGTATCCCTGCAGTTTGGTCTTTGTGCGTGTACAGCACAGAGGGCCTGAGCAGTGCTGTGCTGCTGTCCCGTATGCTCGGACTCACTGCTCCGTTTCTTAATCCAGGTACTGCAAGAGCATTGCCAAAAGCTTTGTGGGGAATGACAAAACTTGGGATCCATTTAGCTCCTGTCAAGCTGATGTGTACAAAGTTCCTTTTCATGCCATTGCCCAGCCAGTTCCATCTGGGTGAGCGGGGCGAGTTCCTCTCTTTGCGCGGTTGGGCTTCACGCCAGAGTGTTCCATCTCACACACACACATGAGAATGCTGTAAAAACATAAATCCCTGAGCCTCTCCTGGTGATATTACTGTCATTACTCTGCTAGTAGTTTTCAGAAGTTAGGGTTTAAGTGGTTCCTTGATTCTGTCCTCTCCTGTGATACGTCTCAAACCACCCCTGGCATTAGTGCCAAGCACAGTGGTTGGAAGTCAGGTTGAGTGACGCCTTCGGCAACCAGCTCAAGATCAGCAGGAGGAGATACAAGATACTCGGGTGCTGTTCAAGCTGATAGTGCCAGAGAAATATTTAGCACATAGGTGACACTTCTAATCTTTAAAGCACTTCATAAACATTGGCTAATCCCACAGTGCAGTCTTGGTTGGCAACCTATCTGTCTTCCCTGGAGAGAACAAACGGCTGGAGGACTCTGGGAAGCTGCAGTGCAAGGCTGTGATAGAGCTTGAATTTCAATTGGATTTTTTTAAAGTATAATTCAAGCTACAAGATCCGCTGCTTCTGTGACCTGAAGCACATGAACTGCCTGCACTCCACTTATACCTGGAGTGGGGATTTCCTGTCCTTGTTCGCGGGACACTGGACTGAGCCGTGCAGCCAGGCAGGGGAGGATCAAGAGAAGCTTCAGCTCACTTGTCCCCTTGAGCACACCCTGGGGCCTGAACAGGCAGACCAGGTGCAGGAGGTGCTGTGTCAGTACCAGCTGTACAGGAGAGTCATGAGCAGTCAGAGTGGGAGTCCTGAAAAAAAAAAACTTGTGGCAAAATGCTGTTGTACAGCTGTGATTTGCTGTGAGGAGAAAAACTAAATGTCTTCTGCTCTTCAAGAACTTGACCTTTTCCTTCAGCATCCTGCTTTCATGGGAAGAGCAAGTCCATGGGCAGGGAAGGTCAGTGCTTCTGTGGTCTTCTGCACCCATGTCCTCAGTGGCAGATGAGCACTGTACCCTGTGGGTGAGTGAAAGGGAGCTGGGAAAGGGCACTTGATGTGATACCAGGTGAGGCATCTCCTCGAGCCTTGGGGCAACCCTGACTCCAGTTCTGAGAGTGCCCAAATCCTCAAGCTACCGGTTGAGGAGGGAGGAGAGGCTCTGCCTCTCATGTTGAAACTGGGGCACTGTGTAGGAAGGAACGTAAGATTTGTATCATCAAAGGGCTGAAAGCAAGAGGGAACATGATTTTGTAGCCTAGTGATGAGGGAACTCCCCTGGGAGGGGATAGGAATCAGCTTCCATCTGTGCTCCAGGGACTGTTTATGTATTTTGTGTTGAGAATTGCTGGATGAAGCACATCTCGAGCAGCAGTGAGTTACTGAGGAGTAACTGGTGGCTGTGCTGGGCTGGCTAATTGTGCCTCACCACCTACTGTACTTGCCTTGTCTCTTTTAGACTGTTTTTAGGACAGGGACTGTGGTTATTTACAGCTGAGTTACCAGAACTTAGTGAAATAATAGACCTCATCCCACTGCAAGTATTAACCAACCACAGGAGTACTACCAGTCTTCTACAAGGAAAAAAGTGTGTTTGTTTGACCTCCTTCAAACACCTGAAGATGTAAAGATAATGCAGTGTGTGAGACTGCTTGGACCAGAAGATGGTTGTTATCAGGAGTTACAAGGTGACAAAAACCAGTGTTGTTTAGATCTGGTGATTAAGAACCTTCCTTTCACTTCTGATTTACTACTTGAGTATCTAAATTGTTTAATGAGAGAGAGTAATATGGAAAACTAACAAGGTAGGAAGCCTGGTTTCCAGTAAAGCTTAAACCACAAAGAGTTTATCAGAATCTGGCAGGGGACAGTCCTGTTATATATTAATAAAGAAACCAAAAAGGGTTTCTTTGCTTCACAGCTAAGAAGACAGAATATATTTTAATTTTTTCAGGCCTTGGTTTGTAAAAGATGGCAAAAGGTAGCCAGGTGAGGTGTACAGAACAAACTGCTCACTTGCTACCGGGAGTAGAAGCAACAAGGGCGTTGTTGCACCAAACAAGCCCGGTCCTGTAGCATTTTGTTTAGATAAAAGATACAGAGAACCCTGGGCAGTAACTGCAGTTATTTCCAAGTGCTTGTGAGTTAATGAGGCGGTTCTGCGGGGCTGCCGGGTCAGGCAGCACAGCTGGGAAGGTGCTGGGGCAGGGAATGGTGTGACCCCAGTACCAGGAGAGGCTCCAGCACAGGGAAGGAGCGTGTGTGTGGGTTTAGGGAAAAAAAAGGTGTGATCTCTGCAGATTTTCTCGACAGGACCAATATGAAGGCTAGAACTCACTGCGAGCTGGCAGTGAGTGCTCGCAGCCCAGAAAGCTGAGGGTGCCCTGGGCTACCTCCAGAGGAGTGTGGGCAGCAGGACTGAGGAGGGGATTCTGCCCCTCTGCTCTCGTGAGACCCTGCCCAGAGTCCTGTGCTCAGCTCTGGGATCTCCAACATAAGCAGGACATGGAACTGTGGGAGCAAGTCCTGAGGAGGCCACAAAGTTGATAAGATCATCTCCCCTTTGGGGACATGCTGAGAGTTGAGAATGTTCAGCCTGGAGAAGAGAAGGTTATTTGGAGACCTCACAGCACCTTGCAGTATCTGGAAGGGGGGTGAAGTCCTGCACAGGGTGCCCAGAGCAGCTGTGGCTGCCCCATCCCTGCAAGTGTCCAAGGCCAGGTTGGATGGGGCTTGGAGCAATCTGGGACAGTGGAAGGTGTCCCTGTCCATGGCAGGGGGATGGAACTGGATGATATTTAAGGTCCTTTCCAACCCTGGCCATTCAGTGATTCTATTCCATGCTCCTGTCGTTGGGTATTATCTGGCAGCGCCAGCTTAGGCTGCAGCACACCGCCTGTTGGCCGGGGCTGTTGTTTTGATTAGCTGCTTCATCCTTGTGTGTGCAGGGATGAGTGTTTTCCTCACAAACACCAGTCACCCCGTGAGGAGACTATCAGCTTGTGTGGAAGAGGAAGGGTCTGAGCTTTATATAATCTGTTGGCTCAGAGACTTTTCAGAAACAAATCTTGCGACTGAGCTAGAGGCTAATGACAGCAATATGTCTGCTGGCAGCCAGCAGTGATTCAGAATAGCTTTGGATCTATCCATATGCTCTTTTCCTTGTGTTACTTCTCAGCAGAGCCGAGTGCAGTTGAGGAGGGGTTTGAGGAGGGTGTGTGGCATGGGAGAGAATCCAGCTTACCTCCTGTTGGGGTGAATCTACTGCCTGTCTTCCAGACTTCCAGCAGAACGAGCTGTGTGAGGGAGTCATCTGCTTGTGTGCTGTTACCTCTTACATCATAACATGTCATGGCCTTGTAAATGAACCCCTACCCAGTGACGAATGGGCTGTATTTAGGATTGCTGTGGTGCTTCATCTCTGTAAAATCATGTCCTTAAACAGCCACTGCAAAAGCTCTGATCTGTGACTGGATGCTCTTTTGGAGTGCAGCTTTAGGAGGCCAGGAAAGCCTGTGTGCAATGCAAAATTCCTGCTGGTTTCAACCAAGACTTGCATTATTCTCCTCTCCTTAGGTAAATAGCTACAGCAATTCAGCAAACTCTGTCAGCTCTTTGAGACAGGGAATTTCTCGTAATGCTTGTGGAAGGGTGAGTCCCAGCATTCCATGAATGTCTTGGGGTGCTGTGAGAGTGGGGTAGAGCTCATGCCACCCATTTGGAGCTGCAGTGATGAGGAGATGGCCCAGCTGCACAAAGACTCCTTAAATTAGGGGACGGTTTAGGTCTTGCTTTCTGCTTTTTATGGCTCTTACCTAGTGTTTTTTTACTGCAGCTGATAAGTTATTGATGCTGCTCATCCTCCTTCCTGCACACCTCTGCAGGGATGTGCAGCCGAGGCAGGGATGAGTAATGCCTTTGGTAGAAGTGTTACCCTAACCTTTTATGCTGGATGTGTACATTGAACACTTGAATCTCTACATTTTCCATTGCACTGGGTGACTGTACATTCCTATCAAATGATTCACTGGATTAACATAACTTTTCTACAAACCAAAATATCTCCTCAGACCCTCAGAGCTAAAGGGATCTTTAGCAGATGCACTGTTGGATGCTCCGTGTGTGCCTTCCCCAGCCCAGTGCTGTTACACACAGGCTGGAGTGTGAGGCTGTCCTTTCTCTTCCCCTACAAGTGCACTTGGTTCCCTCACATTCCATTTCAGTGACGTTGGGAAGATTTTTTCTTTCTTTTTCCCCAGAGGGACTGAGCAGAGCTGTTTACCCTCAGCTCGCCAGCTTCTCCTTGGAGAGCAGGACTGATGAACACGAGGGGAAGGACAGGACAGCACGGGCAGAGGCTCGGTGTGGGAGCAGGTTGATCCTCACCTGCTCAGGTGCTGTTGCTCATTCTGCTTCATCAGCTGTTCTGCAGCTCTCTTTGGGCTTCCAGGCTGGTTTGGCATTTAGCTGTGGGACTGTGCCTGGGGCTCTGTAGGTGCCTGTGCCCATTTGTGATGGAGTGCCATCCCTGCAGTGGTTCCTGGTTCCATCCCTGGATAGCTGCACCTCTCAGAGGCATGTTCTGTGTGAGCAGCACAGCTCAGCCTCACAGCTGCCAGAGTCACAGCCGGGGTGGCTGTGGTATGACTGTGGAGATGGGTGCATCCCAGAAGATTTGCAGGGAGATAATTCCAGGCTGTTCCCCAAGGCTTGCCGATGTGGGGTTGGTTTTTTTCTTGGTTGTTGTGAAACTGCCCTCGGTGTACACCTTATCTCAGAGCTGCTTGCCTGTCCTGCTCATTAGCAGCCGTGTCCTGCTCCTCCTGGAGCACTGCGCTGCTCCGGGCCGGGTTTCCGGGGGTGCTTATCTGTGCTCTGCTGAGCTGCAGTCCTGGACTAGTTGTTCCTGAACAGTAAGCTGGGAATGATTTCAGCTGGGCAGTGCTGGAATGCTCTGTGCCCATGGGTACTTGTGGACTGCCCAGCCATCGGGGTGTTAGGTGTACAGTGACGTCATGTCCTGCTCTTCTGGTGACATTCAGCACCTTGATGTCCCCTGGCTCCGGTCACCTCTGTGGCCATTGAACAGTTTGGCTACGCCACCCCTGTGAGCTGGCCCTGCAGCTGTATTCACCCTCTTAGGGTGTGAAACTATTATTTAAACACTTGTCTTAATGTGACTTTTAAAAAAAATTTTAAGCATTCCAGGTTGTTAATTGTGCTGGAATGATGGCCCTGTCTTTTGCAGCTCCCCAGGTTACATGGGCTGTATGATCTGAGGGTGCAGCTAATGACTTTATAGCAGGTTTTATAGTTTGACCTCGGAGCCTGCTGGTTGTGTCTGGGAATGAGCAGAGGAACAAGGTGCATAGAAGCTGTGGCTTATAGGAAACCTGTTTTTGTGGAGCCTTGCTGATGGCAGTGGCTTGCTCCCCAGCAGCCTTATGGGCTCTTTACAAGGTGCACATATTGGTTCTGGACCATTATAGTTATCTCAGATACCCCATTTGTTGTGAGACTCATTCTGTGACCAGGGAAAAGTTCTTGTTTTTCCTGAAGCAGCTCTTGTGTTTATGGAATTTTTGGTACATGCTAGAATAGAAACTCATTTTCATTTTGTACCTGAATCATAGAAAGTCAGGCTAACACAACAGAGCTCGTTGCTGCAGAGACAAAAGTTCTCCTGCACCACACACATCTCTGGCTGTGCTGGTACCACTCAGCTCTTCCCTCTCCTCACTACCCCAGCTCAGCACAGCTGGAACTGCACAGGGCAGACACCCAGGGCAGGTGACTTGTTGAGGGTGATTTTTCCAGAAAGGTGACAGCATATGCTATGGTTTGGGGAGCAGCACCCCTTCACCCAGCTGGGCTGGAGCAGGAGCAAGACTCTGCATGTTCCATGCAGGCTGTGGAGAGCAGTCCTGGCCTGAGAGCTCCTCTTGCACGCTATGAACAAAATAAAAAGCAATCCCTGGCCATGCAGGGTCTCCTCTCTCCTGGTGGCTGACATCCTGGTGCTGGAATTGAACTGAAATAAGCTGATCTGGTTGCTGGCACTGAGAGCAGCCATCAGTTAGTATGGCCACTCCTGCAGTTGGTAAATAAGCCTTTTTTTCATCTGCATTTTAAAGAGAGAAGAAATACTAATCAGCCTGGTGAGGCAGCGCCTTTAGTTTCTTGCTGCTATAGTTCAAATTAATAGAAATCTCATTTATCTCCTTCTGGTGGTATATGTCCCTGGAGAGCAAGGTCATGGCAAATGATACAAATGAATGAATAGGGGAGATGGGAAATATGATCTGAAATTCCTGCAGGCTCGCTCATCTCGCACCCTCCGTGTGTCAAGGGAGCCTGGATTTACGTCACTGTGCCTTACATAAGGATCTATAATGTGATAGCTCCCGAGGTTGTGTGGGTCTTGGGAGGCTCCTGTGTAATTGGTTCAGTATGTGCTCAGCAGAGCTGCACAGCTCTTGTGGACGGCTCTGCAGCCACTTGCAAGGGTTGGTGCTTGGGAACCTTTATCCAGCCCTAATTTCTATTTTTTTTTTCCTTTAACATCATCATTTTCTGTGGTGTTTCAGCTGTTGCAGGTGTCTTAAAGGGTTAAAAATGCTTAAAGGGGGAAGAATGCAGTTCAGGTGTAAATCAGCTCCCTAAGGCCAAGCACTCAATATTTCACAGAATCCCAGAATCACTGAGATTGGAAAAGACCTCCAGGATCATTGAGTCCAAGCTGTGCCAGACCCCCACCCTGTCATCAGCCCAGAGCTCTGAGTGCCACGTCCAGTCCAGCCCTGAGTGACACCTCCAGGGATGGGGACTCCAAACCTCCCTGGGCAGCCCCTGCCAAGGCCTGAGCAGCCTTTCCATGGAGAAATTCCTGCTGGTGCCCACCCTGAGCCTTCCCTGGCCCAGCCTGAGGCCATTCCCTCTCCTCCTGTCCCTGTTCCCTGGGAGCAGAGCCCGACCCCCCTGAGCCCCCTCCTGTCAGGGACTTGTGCAGAGCCACAAGGTCCCCCCTGAGCCTCCTTTGCTCCAGGCTGAGCCCCTTTCCAGCTCCTGCAGCCGCTCCTGGGGCTCCAGCCCCTCCCAGCTCCGTTCCCTGCCCTGGACACAAAAGCAAGGAAATAATTTGGGTGAATGTTGATACCAAGTGTGAATGAGCAAGGCAGTGGTTTTGGATTGCTGCACTTTTCCGTGCTTTCTTGTGCAGCTGCAATGAATCCCGTGCCCAGGACTGGTCAGTCGCTTGTTAAATCAACTTCCCACCTCTTCTACTCCAGGCACGCCAGATGTGCTCTGGACGTGCCCTGACCAATGTGCATGTCCCCAGAAAAGCAGAATCTCGAATGAAGGCTCGATGCAGAAGGTCTGTGCTTAATCCCTTGCAGTTCTCAGGGCACACTCTGTGTTTTGGCTGCGGGGCTGGGTGCAAGCGGGCGCTGCCGGGCCTGACATTTATGTAGTGGTCTTGTGATACTCCAGGTTTAGAAGGCAGCAGCTTGTTTTACTGGGCACGTCATCCCAGAGTTGTACAGTATGAGCTGCTGGCTGCAGTCCCCTCTGACTGTACAGCCCAGGCATCAGGGCTTTAAAGCTCTCCAGCTCTGGGGCCTCCTAAAAAACTGTGTGAAAAACCTGCCCTGCGCTGGCTTTGTGTTCACAAGGATGGAGCAGGCTCGCTCCAGGATGGACATCCTGCCCTCAAGATTGGACTCTGATCATCCTTATGATAAGAAAGTCACTTCAAGATGCATCTAGACTTTGAATTTTGTTGTGGTTTTGTGTGGATGTGCAGAAAAACAAAAAACTGCTTTCTTAGTGACACTGAGGTGCTGGAGCATGTCCAGAGAAAGGCAGCGGAGCTGGGGAAGCGTCTGGAGCCCCAGGAGCAGGGCAAGGTCCAGCCTGGAGCAAAGGAGGCTCAGGGGGGACCTTGTGGCTCTGCACAACTCCCTGACAGGAGGGGGCTCAGGGGGGGGTCGGGCTCTGCTCCCAGGGAACAGGGACAGGAGGAGAGGGAACGGCCTCAGGCTGGGCCAGGGGACATTTAGATATTAGGGAAAATTTCTTCATCAAACCCTTGTCCAGCCCTGGCACAACTGCCCAGGACAGTGGTGGAGTCCCCATGTCTGGAGGTGTTTTAAAGCCATGTAGATGTTGCACTTGGGGACGTGGGTTAGTGGTGGCCTTGGCAGTGTCATTGGACTGATCTTAGAGGGTTTTTCCAGACAATTCCATGATTCCAAGGCAGCGGGACAGACTGAGACCTTTATTTGCTGAGGCAGGGGCAATGATGGTCTGTCCATGCACAGCACCTTTCTGGGCTGCCATTCTCAGTTAAGAGTTCTTAAAACAAAACAAAAAAATCCTATAAGGGAAATTAAGGCCTGCCTTGGCAGCCCTTCTGTCTGATCTTTGGTAAGTGCAGATGTGCATCTTGGAACAATTTACTCCTGGTTGTGTTTGGGGCTACCAGAGTGACTGTTTATTCCCACATATGGAGCATGGTTTCAGAAGGTAATTTAAACAAATGGAGCGCCACTTCCAATTTTTCAGGCTTCTCGTTTAGGAGCCAAAACTGTTCTCCTGGCTCCAGCTTGCCCACCCTGGCTGTATCAGTTCCCACATGGCCTGCCAAATTTGCAGAGAACTATCTATGGTCCCTTTTCCCTTCTGAGAACGCAAAAATTCCCTTGGCTGAGAGTGGTTTGGGCTTTGTTGGGACATGAAGCAGGGCAGGGGTGGGCAAGCTCTGGGCAGCCCCCACAGGTCAGGGAAAGCCCTGCCTGGGACTGACCCCGTGCTGTTCCTGAAGTCACAGAGGTTTTGTGAGCCCCAGCTGTGCCTTTGCTTTGTGTGAGAGGGTTAACAGAAACCGTGACGGGCTCCGAAGCTCTGCACTCCTGGTTCCCGCTGGATGCTGGCAAGCAGCGTTAGTTCCTGCTGCTGCACTTTGGGAAGGGTAGTTTGGGATCAGAAAGTGCCGTGTGCTGTGTGGACAAGGAAAACACACCTCTGTTCTGTGGCTGTTGGAACTGGAGAGTTACCCTAATACGTAGTTCTTTTACGTGGCTCTTACTGGACTATTAGGTCTAGGCTGAGTGAAATGAATTAGCACATCAGCTTGTGCTTGTGAAAGTAAATATTTTTGTTCTACTGAAAGCAAATGGAAACGTGTGGTCAGTGTCCTGGTGCAATGAGTCCTGACCTGCTGCTTGGAAGAAGTAGGAAATACTGTGATGAGGGAAAAGTGATGTATTTTGGGCTTGGTGCGTGTGTGTTGTGGGGAGCAGTGCTGGCCAGAGCCACTGGTGCACTCCTGGAGATGCACAGTGGTTCCCCAGGCATTTGCAGCAGCCAGGGGCCCATCTCCTCTGTGCTGCTGTTATTCAGTGGTCCCCGTGAGCTGTAAGTACTCACTGCCTAACCTGGGCTTTGTATGTGTGGAACGGCTCAAATACCCAAAATTTAGACATGCCAAGCTGTGTGCTGCAGACCTGGTTTAAGACCCCCAAACGGATCTGTAGGTTGGCTGTATTTGTTTGGTTTTTGTTTTCTTGCAGTTTCTGCACATATAAAAGAGGCTTTGTCCTCTGTGGGCCCTGAATTTCCCATGTACAAGGAGAGGCATTGAGAGAATTCCAGGCTGCGGCTTTGCTTCCACGTGCCCCTGCTGCATTTACCTGTATTTAGTGCGTGTCTCTGACTCAGTGTTTACTCTTCAGTATTTAAACATTCCCTAGAAATTAAATCTTTTAAGAACATTATTCTTCACACCAAGTGCTTGTAGAAGCCCAGTTGTGCAATGCCTACGCTCATGTATTGGCTGCTGTCTTACTCCCTCGGAACAGGATTTATGGTGGCAAAGCAAAGCAGCAGCCACAATTAGAATTTGGGTACTACAGTGCTGAAGTGCTTTCAAAATAGCAGCGTCTGGGCTCCAAAAATACTCCATTGTCCCCTGCTTTGAGAGCTGGTGATAGCCATGGTTACTTGTCACACATGAGGGCTGGGTTGGTACCGAGGGCAGAATCTCCCTCTGGAGTCTCCGGGCACCTGAGCCCTTGGTGCTGCCTGTTGGCACCAGGAACAAGTTGGATTTGAATAGATGGAGCAGCAGGGATCAGAGTGACACCCATTGCTGTTTGATCTTTGGCTCTTTGCCACATGCTGTCACCAACCTGGGGCTAATGGCCGTGTGTGACATTTGGGAGCCTTGCTGGGGTGATTAGTGGGAAGCTCCAGTTGCCCCATCCAGACCTGAATTCACTCCTCGGAGTGCAGCTTGCACAGAGGGTGAATCATGAGCACGAGGTCTGTCCTCTGCGGGGAGGTGACAGCCAGCCTCTGTCACAGCCTCTGCACAGGCTCCTGGGGTGGCTTTGGCAGCCCCTGGCACAGAGCAGTGTCTGGGTGCCCTTTTGCTCACACCGAGCTGTGCCACGCGGCCCTGAGAGCCCGGGGCTGCATCATGGTTTGGCTTTGAAGTAGGTTTTCAGCTCCTGAGCGCGTTATCTGTGGGTTTAAGTAATTTCTGCTGATAAGGGAAATCAGATACTCTTGTTGGAAGTGGCTTGTAGGTTTCTCTAGTGTTGTAATTCAGTTCTGTGCCCAAGTGAAAGGTGATTCTTTAACAGGTTGGTCTGTGCAGTTACTGCTGTGGAAGATTCTTCTGTCAAGCTTGCTTTGTTATGAAACAAATTCAAATTTTAAGCAAATCTTTGTGGTTTTGGGGGGAGCAGAAACTTCCTGAAGTTCCAAGAGGCAGGTCCTGTGTTCTGACATCACTGGGAGGTCCCAGTGGAAATGCCTGCAAGGGTGTTTTGTCCTCAGCAAGCTGGAATGAGATTCTCTGATTGTCCCTTGCTAAAAGTGACGGAATTTCTGACTTCACTCAGGTAATACTGCTGTAGAACATCAGTTTACTTTAAGCCAGACTTTATGATCAGACCCAAGCTGCCAGCCTTTCGTCTTCCTTGGTGCCATTATAAACTCTGCTGAGGGCAGAGGGCTGAGGGCAGCTTCTCCCATCTAACTGGGGGTAAATTTGTGGTACTAAAGCTGGCACAATTTGGTTCGCTTCTCCTGCAAAGCTTGGGCAAGATGAGGGTGAGGAAGGGCCTTTCCATGTCTTGGATGTGGTTTATCTTGGTTGTTGAGGGTTAATGTGTTGAAGCCTGCATTCCTCACAGTTTCACTTTTGGCTTCTCTTTCTAAAAATTTCCACTTCATTTCATAACAGTTCTGGAGTGAGGGGTGGTGATACTCTGGAACCTTTGAGTCTGAAAATGTTCTGTGTAATCGGGGGCTGGAGGCAGCCACAGTTGTTTTCAGGCCCAGGGGAACCAGTCTTCCTGACAATAACATTAACCCTCCCTAAATCAGCTAATTGAAGGATTTTTAATTAACTTAAGGGGTGGAGATGGTAAATAGAAGCAGTGGTTTTGAGAAGAAAATTGCTTTCTGCTGTAGTCTTGTGGCTGCTGAAATTTCTGATGTTTGAAGCTAAAAAATAGTGTCTCACTAGTTTGATGATTTCTGTTGCTTTTGGAGCCAAACACAGACTCCAGTGACTGGGTTTTGTGGCAAGTAACAAACATCATTATTGATGGAGGAGTCTGTGAGAGGCAGAGTGCAGCCTTCCAAAGCTTTACATGCACACAAAGACGATTCAAAATTTTGAGTGTAACAACTGCACTGACTTTGTACTGAAAATACTTTGGGTGTATCATGATAGTTCTGCCTCGAAGCTGATTACCCAACCTGGAGCATCTTTGCCAGGCTGCACTGCAGCATGAGAAACTTTCCTGAGACTCAGTGCCTTCATCAGTGTCTCTACAAGACATCTTGTGACAGGGCCACTGCTTGTTTGTTCCCATAGAAACTGCCATCTGATCGTGGCAAACTGCACAAAGGCTCCTGCTGCAAACGCAGCGTCTAAAAATTCCTGGGTGTATCATCTAGATCTGGCATCTTGCTTTATTCCTCACTTTCCTGGCAAAATCTCGGCCCCTTCCAGCTCAGTGTGCTCCACATCCCATAGTGTTAATGCAATTGGCACCTTGAAAATCATCCTAGAACTGAAGCTGATGGTGTCACCTCCTAATTGTGGTCTCAGAGGAGCTGGCTGGCAAGGGAGCAATTTGCAGTCCCTACCAGCAGCAGGACGATGCACATGGAGACACTTGATGCATCTGAAATAATAAATACTGAAAAAAAGGCATTTGATGCATTTGAAATCTTAGATATTGGGAAAAAAATCCTTTTCTGCAAGTGTGCTGTTGTTCTTGATTTATTTTGAATATCCAACTAGTTTGACTTTGGTATAGAAAAGAGCCAACACTTACAGAATTAGGAAAACATCAGTGCAAGTCTGTTTCAGAGCCCAGAATCCCACATTCCCAAATGGACCTGATGGCATATGAAGAGGAATATTGACTCCTTCTATCTTATCTGTTGCTTTAGATTTTGTGTGGTGATCCCAGTGTGATATTCAACATTCCTGCAGCCCTCTCATTTAAGCAGGAGCTGTTACACTTGTGAGCGTGGCTGCACACGATGTACGTGCACGGTGCAGCTCCCGTGCATGCCGGCGTCGCTGCAGAGCCCTGGAACGTGGGCAGGATCCGGAGCAGGACCCAGCACGGAGCCGCTGTGCGAGGAGCAGGGAGCAGGCTGCTGGGCTGAGTGAAAGGGATTGTTATATGGGATGACAGATTCCTCTGGAGCTTGTTGCTGTTTGCAGAAGGGAAGCCAAGACATTGGTGCTTAATATCTTCCAGAAATCCTTTGCTTTAACCCTTACAGAGCCTCAGGAAATCAACTGGAAGCCGGTGCAAAGGCTCCTTGTGGCTCTGGCAGCTTCTCCCAGGCACCCAGCAACAGGATGAGAGGACGTGGTAGCCCCAAGCTGCACCAGGGGAGGTTCAGTTTGGACATCAGGAGAAATTTCTTCATAGAAGGGGTTGTTAAACATTGGAAGGGGCTGCCTAAGGAGGTTTGGAGTCCCCATCCCTGGAGGTGTCCAAGGAAGGTGCCACTGGATGTGGCACTCTGTGCTTTGGGCTGGATGACAAGGTGGGGATTGGTCACAGGTTGGACTCGATGATGTTGGAGGTCTTTTCCAGCCCAAATGACTCTGTGGTTGTGCTGCACATCCTGGTGCAGTGCCAGGGGTTTTCCCTGCAGTTTACGGCAGGAGGATTTCTGTGGTGCACGGCAGGCTGGGGAGCCCAGCCAGGGGTGCTCCTGCTGCGTGTGTTGGCTTTGTCCTTAAAAAATAGCCACTTTCTGTCATTAAAAAATAGCTCCTCTTAACTTCTGCTGCACCAGTGCTGGGTACTCCATGCCTGTTAGACTGGAGTGGGGTGAGGTATTCCCTCTCCTCACAGGAGACCTCTCAGTCCGAGTAGTGTTGTTTGCATGATAAGTATTGCTTAAAAAAACCCAAACCCCAACGTACAGCGTGTTCTCAACACATCACTTCATACACACCAGCTTCTAAATTTCCTTATTTCTGAGCTTTGGTATTTTATAAGCCAGTAATTCAAACCTGCCTCCTCAGACTGCACACTCTGTACCTGAAATGCACTATTTTTCCTTGTCACTTGCATTTTTATGTCACGACTGAATTAGAGCAAAATGACAGTCCAGGGAACTTTGTATAACACTTTCAAAACCTGCTTGTTGTAATATCCTGGCAGCTTTTAAAAGACTTGTCTTGATGTTTGAGCCAGGCCTTTCCCATGAAACCTGGCAGGCTGACTCCGTGTCTCGTGGCCCCTCTGCTCCCAGGGACAGCCTCTGCTGGGGCTCTGTTGCACAGCAGCATTCCTGATGGGTCTCCTGCTGTCACAGATTTCTTCCTGTGTGCAGCTACATTTCCAAAACTCTGCTGCTAAGCAACTCTCCCCAGGGCTGGAGAGTAAGGCATGAGGAGCAGCTGAGGGAGCTGGGGGGGCTCAGCCTGGAGAAAAGGAGGCTCAGGGGGGACCCTCTCATTCTCTACAAATTCCTGATAGGTGTTAGATTGGGCTGTGCAGGGAGAAGGTGGGATCCCCATCCCTGGAGGTGACCAAGGGAGGACTGGATGTGGCACTCAGTGCTCTGGGCTGGAGACAAGGTGGGGACCGGGCTCAGCTTGGATTCAGTGATCTCGGAGGGCTTTTCCAGCCTCAGTGATTCTGGGATTCTTTAAATGATTCAGTGGCAATCTCAGGAGAGGTTTGGAGTCAGGTTCCTGCGTGGAGGTCAGTTGCAGCGTACAGCTGACATCTCCTGAAATAATACTGACAAATGGGTATTCAAGGTGTTGGTAAAGTGAACTTTATTTGTTTTCATGGGATGTTTAGGCTGCAATGCCTGAATTGAGTGGAGAGCAATTAGGAAAGTGGTTTGAACAGGCGACCTGGACTGGAAGGAGACCAAGGTGGGCAAGTGTTCTCTCAGATTTTGATTCACCTCTTGGCTTTGCTTGTCTGCAGGTGGCTGGGAGCCCGAGCTGCAGCTCAAGCAGGAGTCCAGTCAGGCCTGAGCAGAACTGCAGCGTTCCCATCTGCTGTCAGAGAGGCTGGATCTGAGCCTCCTTGGCCAAACAGTCGAGCTTACGTGACCGGGCTCTGATTTTTCACATCACATTTGTTAGTTAACCGGTTTGCATCGATTTAAATGCACCTCCATGAGCTTCTGCACTAGTTTAAGTGCATTTAAAAACCGGTTTTAATTATCAAGTTCAGTCTTTGTGTAGTAAGTGCCAAGAGTGCTTTTCATTTGCATGGAAGCCATGGAGGTAGCACTGCAGACTGTCAGCAGATCGTGGGGCTGCACCACAGCCGTGTTCAGGGCTGTGCCTTCATTCCTTCCACTCAGCATTGCCCTGCTACGTCCCACTAGAATTCCTGCTAGTGCTACAATCAGGAGCTTTTACAACCTGCCTTTCACCTCAGCCTCTTCTCCTTTGGCTTAAGTTGATTTTTAATACTCGTTCTTAGATATTCTGCATTCATAGTCCAAGTATGGAGGAGTTTGATTAACTGACCTCGCAGGCATGCAGCTCTTGGTGTCTGCTCTCTGTGCATGGATGTGTGGACGTATTTCACTGTAGCAGTACTCAGTGTAGGCTGGCATTTGTCGGTGTGGTTTGCTCCCTTCCCTCACCAGGATAAATAATTTTCCATACCACCTCTAATTCACATTCCGACTCCTGTGAAGTTGTCAGCCTTGCATCTGGGAAGCATTACAGGAATTTTACAAGGCTTCTGAACTAAAAACAAATTACTGGCATAAATGTCAGCTGAAGCTGTTGGGGCTGGAGGGTTTTTCTCCTGTAACAGAGTGCGAAATGAAAAGACAGAGAGGTCAGTGGGAATGCAGACATTGCACAGTGTGAACCTGGTGGAATTCAGGAGACAGGAGTGGTGTGGCCATCCCATGCTGTGTTTGAGGTGGTTAGGTGTGGCTACCTGCAGTCTGCTGTGCTGAGACTTGCTCTGCCTTCGGCTCAATCCCATGTAGTCTCTTGCTGTAGCCCAGGAGAAAAAGGCAGCACTGGCTGGGACCAGGAGATTCACTGTCTGACCAGAACTTTAAAAAGCTCTAGGAATCTTGTCATTAAGAAGGATAAAGGCTAGATGTGGTGTAGCTTAAGGGATTCCCATGCTTAAGCTGTGGATAGCTGACCTCCTTGGTCACTGCTTGGTCCTCTGAGTCCTGGTCAGCCTGAAGCCCAGGGGACTTGCTGAGCAGCCATCAGGTTTTGTGGGGATATGTGGTAATTCCATACATCCTGGCTGTGCTCTTCCCAGCTCTGTGTGGAGTACTGTGGCCTGTCCTTGTGCTCGGCCTCTTCCCAGGTCTGTGTTTGCAGCCTGAGGTGATGATTCATGGAGCTCGCCCTCGCAGCACCTCCCGTTTGCAGCGGGAGGTTCTTCATGCACCAGAATGGTTTGTTTATCTAATTGGCATCTCCAGCTCCCTTTCCTGTGCCTTTCTCTGCAATCCCAAAGCCCTTGATGCTGTTCAGCGTGCTCGGCTGTAGTGTCTGTCAGCCAGGGCAGGTAACTCTGAGTCTCTCTGTTGTTTCCTGCTGTTGCCCCAGGTGATGAAATAATGAGCAGAAGCTCTCCAGGAGGGTTTGGGACCTGGCATCCAGGTGAGTGTGACAAGTAGAGCTCTAGCAATGTGACCGAGCTTTCTCATGGCTTGCAGAGCATTATTTCTCCCTCACTGTGGCTGAATTTACCTGTTATCCCTTGCAACTTCCAGAATAGGAAAGAGTTTGCATTTGGGATTAAGTCACCATTGAACTGGCACTGAGGGTCCTGCTCTGAAGCAGCAAGTTTCAGGTGTGGGGCACTCACCTCTTGGACCTTTTTGATGGCTTCTGTTGGAAAAGAGAAGCTGCAGCTGCTGGCACAGGGTTAATCCAGGACTGGAAAAGGAGGAATTCAGCACGGGTAAAGGCTGGGATCCTTAGGGGTGCTGTAGATGAGCTTCCTGTCCTGTGACATTTGTAAGCTGCTGTACATGCCCTGAAATGATGAGATTCTCTTACCTTGGTGTAGTTGGTGCTCTGAGCCGTGGATGTGAATGTGGGGTTTGTGCTTTGGCCACTGAAATCCCGCCTGTGTTCCCTCTGGGACAAGGAAAGGTCACAGCAGAGCACGGCGCTCACACAAGCTGGGTGTTAACATTGCAGCCGGCCAAGAGGATTTGGATGTATTGACTTTTCTCGTAAAGGCATCAGTATTTTCTTCACTTTGTGCAAGACACAAGTCCCTGCATTGATTGTGCAGAGGGATGTGGACAAGGTGAGAACTTCCTTCCTGAGCAAATGCAGCTTCTCTGTGCACATCTTCGTCCACAGTTTCCTGCTTTCAGTTGCTGCCAATATTTGCATTTGTGCCACCTCCAAAAGCCACTGTTGTTGCTGCAAACTGGCCTAGTTTTGTTTGCTGTATCACTTTTAGTTAGGTAGGTTCTGCTGGTTAGTTAATTCTGAGGAGGAGATGCCCCCTGTGTTACCCATGAGCTTGACAAGAGAAGTCTGGGAATCGGCAGTGTCAGTGCTTCCTTTTTGTTGAGCGCTTTCTTATGACTAAAAACTGTACAAATTGCATGGAGAGAGCTCGCTTTTAGTGACCCTAAACACACCAGCAGGCTTGTGCTGACAGCTTGCCTGAGAAACATGTGCCTCTGCCATCCGAGTGTCCATACGGAAGCGCGGCATTGCTGCGGAGTGACATCCACCCAGCTGAGCTCCCGAAAAGGGACACGACCTGCAGTAGCCTGGAGTTCACATTGTGTTTTTATCACAGCCATGTGTCCCTGTGCCAGTTGAGTGCCTCTGTGTGTGGCTCGTATACGTATCTCCAGTGAACTTCCTTATCCCTGTTTTCACCCTTCTCCGCTGTAATTCTGGTCTCTGCTCCTGGAGTTCTCCTGAAGGTCCTGTGCAGCTCTGCTGTCTGCTTACAGGAGTGATTTTTACCCCTCCAGCAGCTGCTTAATCCAAACAGGCCGTGTTCCTGAGCTTCCCAAGTGTTTGTGGCAGGCAGGAGCAGCTGGGAAGAGTTGTTCCCTGTCAGCCCCTCTGACAGCTCACATTGTCAGCGCAGTAAGGCTGCAGTGGACAGAGAGGAGGGGGCTTCTTTGCTAACTGCAGGTGTAGGAGGAATTTGGGTGGGTGAGCCTTCTCCAGGTTTATTTTTTTATTCCAAAGACCCTCTCTGGTGACAGCTCTCCATGTGGCTGCACTCTGCCACGTTCCCTCAGAGTGACACAGGAGCCGAGCTGCAGGGACACCTCCATGCATGGCAGAAGACACCCAGTGACTGTTTACTGAGCGTTTTCCAGGAGGAATCTGGAGCAGGAGGACTCCTCGGGACAGTTCTAGGAAATATCTTGCTCCCAAATAAACATGTTGATTTTCTCAATGCAGTCGGTTTGCCATTGCCATCTGTTGGCTCCCATTCCATGGAGGAGATCTGTGCTGATTTACAGGAATGCCACTGCCATAATTACACTTTTACAGTGATCACTGATCCGACTGAGCACATGGACTCCTTTTGAAAGAAGTGGTATTTTCTGATTTTCACTCAGGCCACTGCAGAAACAACTGAACTGAAAGGGAAAAGGTGATTTCTTTATGGAATGATCACTCATGCAAGATATTTTATTTATCACTGAATTGCAGTTGTAATTAGATCCAAGCAGATGCATGGCATGAAGGAGGAGATGTTAGCCCAGGCCAGGGTCTCTGGCTTGTTCTTTTGTTCACAGCACAGAAATAAAAGGAAGCGGTGTCCTGTGGCTCCTTTCCACTGAAAACAGACCGTGCTTCCACCTCTTTCCCTCTCAGAGCCTTTCCAAGCAGCCGGGCACAGTGGCTGTCCTCTCCCTGCCCATCCGCCTGGGCACCCAGCAGTTCATTTCCCTTCCTGTTGGCAAGGCACTATGGATTCAAGGAAGTCTGTCTGGGTTATTATCCACACTCAGCTCAGAAACAAGATGTCCACATAAATTTTAACTCCTGCAGGTTGATATTCTCCTGTCTCTTATTTCAAGCCTTGTGCCTCCTTTCAGAGCCCCTCACTTGGCATGTTTAGCTCTGGTGGCTGCCAGATTTGAAAATCTGGTATCTCAGAGCAAGATAGGAATTTATAATGTTGTTTATGTTACACTCTGGGAATTTTAGGAGAATCCTGTGAGTCTGAGAGTAAGAATTGTCAAGGCTTCATGTGCTGGGCTGAAGGAAGTGGTCGGTGCTCAGGGCAGAGGGGCAGCCTGGGCTCCTCCCCAGGAGCTCACATCTCTGAGCATTTTGGGGTGCACTGAAGCCATCTTGCAGCCTTGGCCTGAAATGTGCCTTCTGTCCCTCCTGGCTTCCCGTGGGATGCAGTGGGACGTGCTGGTATCAGGGATAACTATGTGCTGCCTTCCAGCCATCCAGAGTTTCTGTACCCCTCCTTCCATTTCCCAACTACCCCTTTTGCTTTCATGTGGTTGAAATTTCCACTCCTCCCCACAAGGCTTTTGCCTGGCATGCACATATACTCAGCACAGCTTTAGGATCACAGGAGTACGGAGCAGTGTTCAGCTGAAGTGCATCAGGAGAAGAAAAATCTGGAAAAACAATGGACAAACCACCTGGCTCTGGAGAGCAGGGCCTCCACAGCACCCTGCAGGTGTCAGTTTGAACACCTTACCTGCTCTCCACCAATTGTTTTTAGCAACTTGCCATTTCTCCCAAATAACAATTCCTTCCTCAAATTACTAGTGCAAGTTTTCCTTGGATGCAAGAAGGAATAAATGAACTGTTTACAAGTGGCAGGAACATTTTGTTAATTGGTAGCAGCATGCATGCTCCAGGCTTGGCATTTATCCTCCTGCCTGTAAGCTTCATTAACTTCTGATAAAAGAATAGTTAATTTCTCAGACTCCTTTTTTAGAGTATTTCATTGTTTAAGAATTTAGATCATGGTTTTCTTCCACTTCTGCTTGTGCCTGAATTTGTGCTTTACTTAATGATGTCTTGCTCTCTATTTTATGTGGTGTTTGTAAGCATGAGGGAATGCACTCGATTTGGGGGTTTGGGGTTTATTTTAACTCCTGAAACTGATTCTTTTTGCATAAATAATAAATAATTTTTTTTTTATTATTTGGAGGCAGGGCAGTTATTGCCCTGGCAAGGATTTTATCATAAAACAGGAAGGTTAGTTTTCATGTGCTTCAGTTGGTTCCCTAAAGATCCTAAAGATCCTTTTGTTTGGTTGTTTTTCTCCAGTTTGTAATCTCCAATAAATAAATAAAAAATAAAATAAAGGGCTGAATTCATTGTGGCCGTTCCTTGTAACTGAGCTTTAGATGGAGTCAGTCTGGCTGGTGCAACCCGGGGACCTCAGCCAGACTCTTTTCTCTTGAAATCCCAAATCATCTTTCGAGGGAAGGGAGAATATTAGCCAGCTAGGAAATGCAGGAACAGAGAAACCAACTCGGTCTGTTCTGGAAAGTCTTTAAACCAGTCCTTCCCCATGGAAAAAAAAGTGATTCTCCAAAAGAACCCAAAGAGCAAAACTCTGGAACAAACCAACTGCAGCTCCCCTGCGAAGCCCCGGGTGGAACATCAGCCCCCATCCCTGAAATTCCCTGCGTGTCCCTGCTGCCCAGCGCAGAGGGGATTTCCTTCTTCCACCCTCGCAGGGTCCTGAGGAAGCTCTGTGTTTCCTGAAACCAGAGCACGAGGTGGTTTCCCCAGGATTTTTCAGGAGATTTTTGCCTTTCATGTTGCATGAGTTGCTGGAGGCATTTGTGTGGAATGAAAACATTTGAAAGAAACCCCTTCAGGTTTCTCCTCCACGTAACTCCTGAGGGTGGGGGTGGGTTTGGGGCTGCTTGCCTGAGCTCGGGATGAGATCCTTCACAAGAAGAACATCTCCTGAGTGCTGTTTGTCTTGCTTTGCTCCCAGTCCAGCTGTTGTGTGTCTTCTGGGCGTGGAGTTTCACTCACCAGGTGTAAATCCCACAGCGTCACAAGGGGACAGGGAGGTGGCAGCCTGGTCCTCCCTGCCCCGGGTTATCAGGGAAAGCCAGAGGAATTCAGTTCTGTTGTGTCTGGCCCTACTGACCAAGCTGGGTGCTATCAGATGCTCTACATACCTTGAACTTGGCCGAGAGTGTCAGCTCGAGCCATGTAATTAAGCTGGGAAATGAGATTTCCTTAGAGCAAATACAGAGCTGGGAATGAGTAAGGAGTTTAGGAATACTCCAGATCTGTGGATTTTCATTTACGTCTTTGGGCCTGAAAATGACTCATGTCTCTGGGTAGACATCTTGGCTTTGCTCTCGGAGGAAGCGTCTCTTAGCTTTTATGTATGTTTATGCTCAAGCTTTACAAAAGCCCGTTCTTGCAGGAAAACCCTGGGTGAAAAGCATGTGGAGAGTGCTTCCCAATCCCCCTCTGACTCTCTTAACTTTCCCAGCCGTCTCCTGAGCGCTGTGCTTGGATCTGCGTGGCGCAGGTCTGTGCACCCCGCGCTGGGCTCGTGGCCGGGCTGCCAGTGGGGCCGGCTCTGCACCCCGTTAATCACAGCCCCGGTGCCTGGCAGCCCCTGCTGCCGTTTCACCTCGTGCCTCGGCTCCAGCCCTGCTCCTGCCAGCAGCTCCCAGCGCCGGGTGCCAGAGCTGGCTGCCGTTCAGCTCCCGGTGCTGCTGTAGGAAGCATGCTCAGTGACTTGGAAGGCTGGAAGCCTTCCTGCACTCTGAATTAAAGGTTTCAAATGAAAGAAACAGCTTATTGTACTTGGGTGCCTTTTCAGGATTCTGCTGGGTTCTGCTCACATGCAGGGCGGTTATTGCTCTGGCAGGGATTTGATCATAAAATATGGGGCTTAATTTTCATGTGCTTCAGATTGTTGCCTTAAAGAAAGATTCCCTTAAAGGATCCAAAGATCCTTTTGTTTGGTGTTATGTGCGTGCCTGTGAGAGCATCCCTCAGCCCTGCCCTTGGGGTTGGCACTAGAAGAGGGACGTGTGTTTGGGTTGTGTGCCCCTGTGGGTTTGTGCCCATGGTCCTGGCACACTGCTGTGCACAGAGCACTTATCCTTGTCCCCACTGGGGTCTGGGGTGTGGGACAAGCTGAGCATTTCTGTGTCAGATCTTTCTGGCTGCGCATCCTCAGCGGTTTTCGCGGTGGTGCTGCTTTGCATGCCCTTCCCCAGGCCTTTGCATGATCCTGCAGCCTTCCTGGGCAGGACTTGTGTAAATTAGGCTCCCCAGCAAAGCAACCAGGAGATTTGTAAAAGTGGTTCTTTTCCCAGGGAGAGCCATCTCCAAGTGAGAAAACCTGCTGGGGGATGGTAATTCATCCCACAAATCCCGAGACTGGAGCTGCTCGCTCGCAGGGGTGTTTCGTGGTGGGGAGGAAGATATTTAAGGCTGAAATGTGATTTAGAAACAGCAAGGCAGATGTTCCTCTGCCAGGCAGAGCAGCTTTTTCTATCAGCTGTTTTCTCCATCAAGGTATCTCTCTGCCTTTTCTTTCCTGCTCATCCCAGCATTCTGGAAAAGATTCCCTTGCTGTCTGTGTGTGGATGAAACAGGGCACTCAGTGAACTTGAAGACAGGTGGTTCTTAGCACAGAAGTGTCTCCACATTTGGAGTCCGGTGGTTCTACAGTCCATGCTCAAAGGAGCTGGGAGCTGCCAGCACCAGGGAGGTGGAGGGAAAACCTTGGGGACTGGAGAGCAGCTGACTGGAAGCACTTAGACTTGTTTGAACTGCACTAGTGTAGCGTTACAGAGTTTAAAGCAGATAAATAAATACCTCAATTGTTAGAAGCCTGACACTGCCCCACTTCCCATCCCTGCTGGGGTTTAAATGAGCCCTGGTGCAGGGAGCTGGTGTGTGGATAATGCAGCTGGGTCAGTAACTTAGCTTTTGTTTCTCTCTGCCAGGTTGCAATAAAGATCATTGATAAGACTCAGCTGGATGAAGAGAACCTGAAGAAGATATTTAGAGAAGTCCAGATTATGAAGATGCTTTGCCACCCACATATCATCAGGTTGTACCAGGTAGGAGCACCCTGCAATGGAGTTTCCATCCCTTGACTCTACACTGTGCAGCAGCGCTTTCTCCAGAGTCATCTCTCCATTCCTTCCACATGGAACTGGGAAAGTCCTTTATGTTTTCAAGGTCTCAAAGTGCTTTGATTGGAGGGGCAGGGGGAAAGTGCAGCTAATCCTTCTCTTTTCTGGGACATCGTGCTTCCGCTGTGGGCTGGCCTCCTGCCGCTTGTTTATGGCCATTGTGTGCTTCTCAGTTTCCCAGTTGAAACCGGATGCAGGTTCCCCTTCTCACTTCAAGGGAGGGAGTAAATCTCACCCAGGAGCAAGACAGGGCTCTCCTCTCCCTGCCCAGCTCCCTGTGGCCCCTGGGCCCTGCTGATCTGCTCAGCCCTTTCCTGGAAGGGGATCAATACTGGCAGCAGACTTGCTTTTGAATATTGTTTGCAGACTTTTTCTCCAGCTTGTTTGACTTTTTTTTTGTCTGCAAACAAAACCCCCAGAGGCAGAAGCCACGTGGTCTGCCCCCTGTACCTGGTGGTGCCCCTCTGCAAGGAGGGTGCAGCAGAGTGATGGGAGCAGAGGAGTAAAGGACTCTCTTTCCCACCTATGCTTGAGGGATATGAGTATTTATTTGGACTCCAAAGAGTTAAAACTGAGCGGAAATGACAAAGGTTAATATTTAGCTACTTTGGCCAAACCATGTGTGAGATACTTGCAGGGACTGTGGCATTTTCAAGGTACTCAGGGAGTGCTTCTTTGCAAACTGACTCTTTAAAACTTTTTTTTTTTGAGCCAAAAAACCTTTTGAAACTTATTTTATTTCCTCTAAAGCTTTTGATGTGTTACTGAAAAGGTGACACTTGTGGTTTGGCTTTGTTTAGAGTGGGAGAACAGCGGGGTAGCAGCCCTGAGAAGTCTCCCAGGCTGATGGAACAGGACAGGACTGGGGAGCAAATGCTAAAGGGAGGGGAAACAGAACAGGAGGGGGAAGATGCAGGTGAAATGTTACGTGTAGTTACAGATTTAGTGTCTGAAATTTGCTGTTTCACCCTTAATGTCCCCAGTTCCTGTCCATTCCTCCACATGGCTCTGGAAAGCACAGGAAGGTTATAGTTTGGATTTGATGACAGCGATCACATGTGTTACAGAAGGAATAAAGGCGGTTTTAGAGCTGTTTCTTGTTGCACTCATCAGTCTCCTTATGTGTCACTTCTGTGTCCTTGTGTGCAGGTTATGGAGACGGAGCGGATGATTTATCTGGTGACAGAGTATGCCAGTGGAGGGGAAATATTTGGTAAGTACATTTATTGCATTCTTTAATCAGATAATGCACTTGGTCAACTACAGTAAACTGAAAATAGCTGCCACACTCTCTTGTTTCAGCTGAGAGGTGCCCTTCAGCCTGCAAACTTTCCATTGACAAGAGGAGTAAGGGAATAAATGAGACCAACTCGATGGAAAAATAACCCCCATAACCTCTGTTTCTTCTTTGGGTTTCATTGACAGGTGGTGCTGCTCTTCTTTCATGCTCACTTTGGGATTAAAGATGTTGGAAATAGTCATGTGGTTGGATTTTAGTGTTGCTGAATGCTTTGCTTCCCAGCAAGTTACATGAACCTTGCTGATGATAGTGGAACTTTTGGGGTGTGTCAGTAGGTTTCAAAGAAACAGGCAGTCCTGCAGTTCTGGGGTGTTTTGTGCCATGTTTTTCTTTTTGATACCTGATGTTACCTTAGCAAGCACTGGTTACATCCCTTCCAAGCACCATTGTCTCAGAGAGTTTTGGCTGAGTGTTCTTGACCATAGGAGCTGTTCTTAAAAGGGAGAAAAGTATCTGTGCAGCACAACTGAAAGGACTGTGGGCTGATTTATTAATTTGATGAACAATACCAAAACTTAGAGAAATAGGAATTTACATATGCACTGGAATTTTGTGCTGAGTGACAGAGTCAGGATTTTGCAGCATTAGTCTATACTGGCTTTGCCAGTGTGAGCCTCCAAAAAGGGAGACAATCCTCTGTGCTTGAATTACCTTTAGTCAGGGAAGTGAGGACAGTCACACATGGCCTGTCAGCTCCTGGGAGCATTCTCCCTGTCCTCGTCAGTCATTGCAGAAGATTCACTTTTGATTTAATTTCTCACTTCTCTGGAGGAGAAGCTGAGCTGTAATAAAAGATGAAGCTTTTAGTGAAGCAAGTCCCAAATTAAGGAAAATAAAAGCTGCAAAGTGCTGGTTTCCAGCCACTACAAACTGCCACCAGTTCCTCAGTACCTCTGTAGATGGTTGCCATGGCTTCTTGTCAATATTGTCCATGTCCTTTGGATTTCTCCCTGAGAAGGTGACAGCCGAAGGGGAAGCAAGTGACAGCTGATGTTTGGGAAGTGTGGATTTCCTGGTGAAAAGCTGACTTGCTGAGCCTTCCAGTTGTTCATTCAAATGTGAATCATGGTGCTGGACACACTCAGCAGTTCCAAAGGCTTGTGAAATTCACCTTCCCATGCCCAGCAAAAACACCTGCACATGTCCTGGAGTTGGCTTGGGTGTGTATCACCACAGAAAAATATAAATCTCTTTTTACTTTTTCTCCCTCTTCTGTTGAATTTGGCAGAGATGGGCTCATCTTTTTTTAAATCCAGAGCTATGTGCAAGCTCATATACAAACTTGGAATGAATTCTTTGGTTACAAAAATAGCCTTCTGCGTGAGTCGAAGTGAAAACCTAATTACTTTCTGAAAGATTTTCTGCTGTAGTAAATTCAGCTCATTAGCATGGCTAATTTCCATGTTGCTGCCCAGCATTTTATCCTTGCCTGGTAGCTGGGAGCAGCCAGCTCTGTAACAGTGTGAGCCTTCTCCAGACCCAAGCCAGGAGGTCGTGCCTCTACCCAGTGTTGAGGATTTTTGGTCACTGCCCTCAGTGCAAGAGCAGAGAGGGGGAAACTCAAGTCTCAGCTTTTTGTATTCAGAGTTTCCTGAGGAGCTACATTAAGACTTTGTTCTAGCAGCGGAAGCAGTTTGCAGGAGGAAACAGGAGCCCATTCTGGGAAGGTTTCCTTGCAGTCCTTGCATCTCCAGTGCTGAAGGGTCTCACGTCCTCGTGTGGTGGAAACAAAGTCGATGGCAGCTTGGGCTCTCCTGTTGGGTAAAATCTCACCTGCACAGAGCTTCAGTGCCTGTCCCTCCCAGGGCAGGTGGGCTGGTTGGGAATGGCTGGATGTGCTGCAGGGATGGTGTGTGAGGTGTGTGGGCAGTGCAGCCACTGTCACCCTGTCTCTTACTGGGCACTGGGGATTCTCTGTGAAATTGGCCTGTGCTGAGTCTTTTTAAACTTTATTTCGGTCATGTCCTCACACCTGCTTGACATAGGCCTTAAAATGTAGTGCTGAAGGGTAAGGGGGACTGACAGCTGTGGTTTTCTGGAAGCCCACCACCCAGGGTATGGCTGAGGGCAGCCTCATAGAACCAGAGTTACAGCGTTGTGCTGTTGTGAATGGCAAGTTTTTGTAAGGAATGCATTTTAAGTTGCTTCCCTGATGCTTTCAAACCTTCCCAAGGCTTGAACCCTACCATGGGAGCTGTGAGTATTACACAAGCAGTGCTAGAGGTCAGAATTGTCAGCTGAAAGAACGGTGGTTTCTCTTAATGGCCACAGTCAGTCAGCGCTGGCGACGTGTCCGGCCTGTCGCTGTCGGTCTGAGCTCTGCAGGGATCCCGGGTCAGCACCTGGGAGGGCTGTGCTACCTGTTTATCCAAACTTCCAGTAAAAGGGCTGAGCGCTCCTTCAGCGGCCAGGCTGTGCCGTAAGAGTCTTTGATTCATCTCTTACTGGAAATGGTTTGATAATTCACTTTGTTTGCGTAGCGGCGCGCAGGGACCAGGGACGGGCCTTGGGTTTGCTGTGGGCTTGAACAGCCAAATGTAAATTGTTATTTTTGTCCCTCTCCGTGTTTTGCGTGTGGTTGAGTCGCTGGTTTGACATTATGAAGAAATGAATGTCTCCTTTTAAACATAGGGTGGTCTCTGTTCCAGGTCCCTCGAGTGTCCTTTTTTGAGGTCAGATGGAATATAGTCTAAAAATCTGGTTTGATTTCAGCTGTTTACTATGAAAACTGTAAGTAATCTGCAGTCCTCACTGACTGAACATGGGTTCTTGGTTGATTAACAAAAAAAATCACGGGAAATTCAGAAAATTATCATCTGGTTCATGTGGTTACCACGTCTGCCCTGTCTCCCCACCGCCTGCCCACTTGTCCTGAGCTCTGTGAGCAGGAACAGGGCAGACACATTAAACAACGTTGTGGTGCCCGTCTCTAGAAGGTCAGACTGCTTCTGACATCACAAGGTCACCAAATTCACTGGAAATGCGACTTAATCCACCACACACAGGAGATGTGAAGCTTCATCAGCGTTTGTTTTCCAGACAGAGAGCAGCTTAAAAGCACGAGGCGTCTGTCCAGAGGCAGGGAGTGGAAACTTGTGTGTCAGTGCTCTCTGAACCAGAAGGTGATTTTTCTTCAGTGTAGGGTTGGATTATTTTTTTAACACAGAGAACAGCGTCAGTTGCTTCATATAAGTACAGAGCACAGTGACTGATGTCTGTAAGCGTTGTGCAATGAAATGATGCATTCCTTCCTCTCTGGAAGACACTCAGGGGAGCATCGCTGTGCACCGAGGAGCGCGGTGACGCCGGCACGGCCCAGCCACGGGTCTGGGTGCTCTGGCACGCTCAGAGCAGGCTGCTGGCTCCCAGCTCAACACTCAGGTCAGCTCTGTAACCTCCACTGCATGGGAGGTTTATGCAGACTAAGCTCTCAATGGTTAATTTTGGCATACAGTTGCCCTTGGTGGTATGTGAAGTATTCTGTAGCCTCATTGTTTCTGTCCTTCCTCTGGAGCTGGTGCAGAAATGTCAGCGGGCTCGGAGCGCGGTGCCTACGTGCAGAGCCTGGGCCTCTGCTCCCAGTTCTTCATGAAAAGTGAAATTTCACGCCTAACCCAAAAAGGGCTTTTTGCAGCCTAAGCAGGACTGGCTGGGCAGAGGGGCAGCAGAGTTTTCTGGGTGAGAGGCACAGGGCAGGGGGTACCCCAAGTGCCGGGACTGAACGTGGGTGTCGTCGGTTGTGCCAGGACTGGTGAGCTTGGTTTGGGCACTTAGGAGAGCCTTGCAGAAAGACACCTGCTGTAGTAGCTGGGTTTGTTTTCTTGCCTGCCAGAGAATTGCTGAAATATTTCGGAAATTATTGAGAGATTGGAGCCTTGTGCTTTGTTTCAAGGGCACTCACTGTATGGACAGGCTGGCTCCCAAATCCCAGCGGAGCAGAAGGTGTGAATGACCTTGTTTAGGAGCTGAGCTATTACCTGTTGATCAGTGGCTTAAATTGGAGCAACCCTTGCTGTGCTCTGCTGTCAGTCTCCTTAGAGTAACAAATTTATGACCACACAAATGCCTTAATGAAATACGACGGGGCAATTTGAGATGGTCACTTTGCTTTGCCGAGCGAGCTGAGGGTCAGATTTGACTTGGTGATGGTTTTCCTTCTCCAGCCCTGGTTCAGATTTGCTTATGGGATAAGTTTATCCGATGAATAAGAGTTAATTGACAAGTTCTTTGAAAAACACCTCGAGTCTGTTGCACAACATGAGTGGGCAAAGGCAGAAGTAGGTTGCTGTGCAGTCAGGAGCAGCACAACTGCTTTGATGGATCTTGGTAATTGGTATTTACTGTGAGTCAATTATGTCACAGGTATTTTAATGAATGGGTGACTGGGGAAAAACACAACCACCTGATGAGAAACCTGCACAAGTGATTTATTGTTATTATTTTCAAGAAGAGATATCTGTATTGAACCCCCAGTTTAATGGAGTTTAGGGAGGGACATGAATCATTTCAGTTTAATTTTGGCCAGAAATGTTTTGAGGCCAACTCGATGGCCTCACCAAGGAGTTACAACTTCCTGAAGTGAGGCTTTCTTTTGCTGCCTTTTCTGCTGCCTGTCTCCTGCCTGTCCATCCCCACTCATGGGACAGTGACAAGTGCCTTCTGTGAGCCTGGTGCTTCCAGGTTTTGAGTGGATTGACTTCAGCTGGGTCACTGCTGTGTGCCTGCCTTTGTGATCTCTTGGAGAGGCTTTTCCTGTCCATGTGTGCAGTGCTGGCTTCCAAGGAAAGCCCAGCTGGCAACAAACGATACCTTTGAGTGAGAGTACAGGCTTTCAGCAAAATATTTGGGAGTGCTCAGATTTCCGCAGTGGAGGCCAGCTCCATTTTTATAATGAAATGCTTTCTTGGATTTCGCAAGGATGTTGCACCGATCCACAGAGAGGGAGGATGTTAAATCCCTCCTGCAGCTGGTGGTAGCTGTGCTGGCTGGAGAGCTGAGGTGAGCAGCTGCTTGTGGCTGCTTGTGGCTACCTGGGACCTCACTGGTCCCAGCAGGAGTTATCTTCGAGGTGTGTTAGACCAAAGACATGTTTCCTGTGAAAAAACAGGGGAAGGAAGGATGGCACGTGGGCAGGAAGCTGCACCTCTCAAGGTGATGTGGTACAAGGCTTGGGGTCTGACTGAAGGCAAAGACTGAAAAAGCTTCATTGATATTTTGATAAAGAAATAGATCTTAAAACCTTTCACACTTGTGTACAAAACAGTTCTGATTTTCCAGGCATCCCTTCAGCTGTCCTTTATATAAAATAAATTTCAAAGCCTTTCACTCAGAGCCAGCCCAGCTGGCAGCAGTGTGCCTGCTCCATGCTTGTGCTTCTTCCTTGTCTGGTGTTGGAGCTGGAAACCACGCTGTACCCACGCTGTTCCCACCTCCCCAGCTCTCTCCACGAGCATGAGAAGCCACTGAGTCAATAACCTTGTGTGTTCTCCTTCACCTCACAGATCACCTCGTGGCCCACGGGCGCATGGCTGAGAAGGAAGCCCGGAGAAAGTTCAAGCAAATTGTGGCTGCTGTCAACTTCTGTCACTGTCGTAACATAGTCCACAGGGATCTGAAGGCAGAAAATCTCCTCCTGGATGCAAACCTGAACATCAAAATAGCAGGTGAGCTAAGCTGAGCAGTGTGGGAGGAAGGCAGCTGCTTTCAGGAGTTAATATATGTAGGCACTGGCTGCTTCCAGGTATTCAGGGAGAAGGAAACGTGGTGCAGCTAAAGGAAGCTTTGGATTTCTGTGTGGCCTGCTGCCCAGAGCTGAAACTGCCAGGTTGTAGCCAGGAGATTTATATCTCCCTTCAAGTAGTGCAAAGTAAAAGAAGAAGGGAAAAAAGGCAGGTTTGGCTTCCCAGGCCGCAGACACTGTGGCATTCACTCCTCTGGGTGATGGGTGAGACAGTATCACAAAACTGACCTTGTTCTGAGTCCTGCTGCTGGTTCAGGGCTTCTCTAAAGCAGGTCAGGCTAGGTGAGAGAGCAGGAATGGCAAAGTAGGGATGACAAGGTGGACGGTGGAGCAGTGAAGGGGAAACTGCACTCCTGGAATCATTCACGATGTGGTGTGACAGAGCCAGAGTGGCCTCAGTGCTGTGGGGTTTTATTGCCTGCAGGGAGAGAAGCTGAAGTAGCTGAACACACAGGCCCTCACTGCCTGCTCCCAGAGTTTTGCAGGGCAGTGGGATTTTTTTTTGTCATTAACTGCCTTTCTAGAGAGCTTCCTCCTTGGGCATTTCTGTCCTGACCTGACACAGAGCTGCACGTCTGTGGTGCTCTGACCAAGAGACTGAGCCTTGTCTGAGCTCTGGAGGGCACTGACTAGGCTTGACTTCATTTGGCTTGGTGAGCTTATGACCAATTGAACCAGCAAGCTTTAACACTTAGAGCTGGACTCAACCCTTGTGAGTCCTTTCCAACTCAGAATATTCTGTGGTTCTGCCCTGGTCATCTCATTCCATGGGCTTTGGAAGTAGAAGATCTCGTACTCGGCATTTAATTCTGCCAGAGCCTAGAGCACAGCAGAGCACCTTTGGAAAGCACTTGGTTGCCCCCTCTCCTAACAGACTTCCTGGGTGAGCTCATTGTCTTTTGCAAGGGTTTGTAACTTGTTGTTTTGTTGTTTTTTTTTTTAAAGTGCTGAGTGCTACAAAACTTTTCAGTCTGAGCAATTTTACTTCTGTGAGATGGGAAATATTTCTCTTGTCTCGATAGCATCTTGAAGAAAAGAAGCAGTCTAGCTCGTTGTTGCTGTTCTCTCGTGTACCATCCAGAGGTGTTAAATTAGAGTTCAACAAGTGGTTTGTGGTAAAATCATCAGTAATTTCTTATGCTTGCTCATACTCCATTTGTGAGGAGGGAGTGGGGAAGGAATAGGGAGGAGAGATGGACTTCATGGACTTTCCTCTGGTGCTTAACAGTGTGAACCACGTCCTCCTTGGCCCAGGGGTGATAACCTGCTCCTCACTGTTCTGGGAGCAGGAGATAAGTGAGAGACGCATCTCTGATGAAGCAGGAGTGCAGCTCCTTGGAGTAGGAGTGGAGAGGTTGTGGAACTCAGGGAGAGGCTGCTGGGGAGGTCTCTGAGCAGCACTTTCTGGTGTTTTATGCAAAGGCTGCACTAATGGTTTGAGGCCATCTTGTGTTCACGGGAAAAATCCGCTCTGTGTGGAGGGGGAGGGTGCCTGGCAAACGGCGAGAAGTTAAAAACTAACCCAGGTGGAAACTGGAATTCAGCTGGATTTGCTGGAGAAATGTCCACATGAGCAGGCTGAGAAGGTCTGGAAATTGTGCAAACCTTTTTTTATCTAAGGGAGTTGGAAACTATTTTCCTTCCAAATCTGTGCTCCCAGAATGACTCCAGGAGATAGTCCCCACCCTGGTGGTGGCAGTGTTTGCCTTGGCAGGAAGATGCTGTAGTGCTTTGAAAAGTAGCCTGGAAAAGCTGATTTATGGTATAGGATTTTCCAGGTATTAAGTTTTCTCCCTATAACTCATCAATTACAACTTGACACCAGTTCTTCCATTGTTTCAAGAGAAAAAAAAAAAGAGTGATAGCAACAGATCTGCTTCACACCAGACCTCCCAGGAGAAATGCTGCAGAAATGCACATACCAGTTACCCTGGTGGAGAACCAGCTGAACCTTCACTGCCAAACCCGTTAACTTTGTCTAACTTAAACTTTGGAGCATTTCAGACTCTCATCAGTGCAGATTTTCTGGCACTTTCCTCCTGACGTCCATTTGCAGCTTTAAATCCCTTGCCTGGCACTAGGCAGGTCCCAGCTCTCAGCCTGCAGCCCTGGGGTAGGCAGTGCTGCTGCTCTCACTGATGGTCCCTGTTTGGGTTGGGTTTTTGATTGATTGCTGCTGCACTATTTTTCCGTAAACAGCGAGATCCCAATGCTGTGACCCTCGCTCTCATTTTTCCCATGGATGCTTTTTCTCCAGTGTACCTTCTCAGAGTCTGAGTCAGTAGCTGCTGGCACTGTGTTCCCTGTGCTCCCAGCCGGAGAGTTCAGCCAGGAGCTGATGATTGCTAAACACCCCGGCCTTCCTGGGGTATGGTTTCAGAGAGGAATGTGATCTATGCATCGCTTTGCATTCGTCTGCAAGAGTCGGCTGCTCCTTCCCCTCCTGAGGATGAAATCCCTGTTGGGCACTGAAGCCACTCCCTGAGCTCTGCTCCAAGGAAACTTGAGGGACTGGACCCACTGTTTTGTAGCAGAGATGTTTCTCTTAAATATTTTCCCTGTACCACATCATTGTGACTCACCTTGCTGTTCAAAAATGCCTCTTTCCCTCTGCATCTGTTTGTGGAACGAGACCTGATTGCTCCCTGAGGATTTGGATTTATGCAAGTCCTTGGCCATAGATTTTAAGAAAGTTTATTTAAGTTGTAATTTGTATTTTTGTTTGGTTTAGATTTTGTGCTGAGTCGCTCCAGGGTTTTCAAATCCTCCCATGAACTGTTTTGGGGATTTTAAAGCCCTGCTGTTTTCCCCAGCCTTGACCTCAGTCCCGCAGTGCAGGTGGGATCTGGAAACCGTTTCCAGCCTGGGAGCAGTGTCTGTGTCCAGTGGAGCTGCCTGGCTCCAGCTCCCCACAGAGCCCAGCAGCCTGACTGCCCAGAGCCCGGGAGGGGCAGCTCTGCACACCGAGAGCTTTCATCCTGAGATCCAGGGAGCTCTGGGACCACTGGCCTCGTTCCCTAAGGACAGACTCTGCATTTTCCCTTCTCCCCACCTCCTCTCCCTGTCCAAGAGAGCTGTGAATCCCTGGACGAATTTCAGCACGATGTGGAAGGGGTGAAGTTTCCCAGCCGACCAATCTGCAGGAAGCAGAGGAGGGTGCAGGAGGCAGCTGTTGCGTGTCTGTTCCGAGGCCGCGGTGCTGCCAGCTGGCATGGCACAGCCCTGGAATGGCACGGACCTGGAATGGCACAGCCCTGGAATGGCACAGCCCTGCCCCTGCTGCTGACACTCGCTGTGACCTGTGCAGCAGAGTGGGGAACACCTCGGGCCTCTCCCCTGTGCGGGGCTGGAGCTGCTCCTGGCTGTCTGTGCACTCCTTGGAAAATACAGGTGGTTCCCCAGGTGCTCAAAGCCCACTCCTGTACTTACAAGGACAAATAAAAGTAACTAAACCAGGATGACTTGCTCAATATATGGGAAGTGCCAAAATTCCACAGTCATAAGGAGTTTATGTCTAAACCTGATATAAATGCTGTGTGTTGGGAAATACATCCAGTGCTGCAGCATTTATTGCCAGCTCCGGTGGCCATAACTCAGGCACTTGTTACACATCCTGCTTTGAACGTGAGACAGCAGCTCAAAAGCTTGCAGAGGTGGAAAAGACAATTGTGCAGCTGTGTGCTGTTTCCCTGCAATTGTCCTCCAAAGGCTGACTGGAGGTTTAGATGGCTTCGCTGCCAACAGTAAAAACCCAAGGAGCATGTACATGCCTTGTTTTGATACCACAGTGCTTCCAAAGGACGTTTACCATCTCTGCTCTGCTTTGAGGTGGGGTTGGAGCAGCCTGGTCTGTACTCCAGGTGCTTCCACAGGAACAGGCTGTGTTAGGTATTCTGCACATGCATAAATCATCTCCACAGTGAGAATTTCCTCCCTGCTAAGGGACGGGAAGAAGGAATTCAGCTGTGCCCCCCTGGAGCTGAGGTGGCAGGAGCAGTGCCAGGTGGGCTGCTGAGTTCTGCAGGCACTGTGCAAGGGGGGAGAGGAGTCACCTGAAATTAGGTCATGGAAAATCCTGTAAGGAGAGCAGTGAGAGGGAGCACGGACTCACCAGTTGGTGCATTCTGAGGAGTGCTGGTGGGATTTGCCTGCCTCTGGCACGGAGGTGTTGGCCATCGCTGGTGATCTTCACTTGGAATTCCATGTGGAACTGGTAATTTATTGGTAATTAACTGGTAATACTGGGTAATCTTGAATGAGTTAGAAAAAACATGTAGTTTTATAGGATTTAGGAGAACAAAGCTTTCTGGATGGCTACGGATAAAGGGCTGTAAAGAGAAATTAGCAGATAAAAATGAAGATGAATTTTCAAGCAGAATGTGTACTTATTTCAGGAAATGGGGAAAAATCCTTTGTATCTTTTCACCTCAAATATTCTTTATCATTTGTATACATGTATTAAAATACATATTTTTCAGTCAAATTTTCCCACAACTCTGGGGTCTTGTATTTCACTGCCACCCCTCAGCTGTGCATCACCCCAGATCTGCTGCTGTTCTGACTGGTGACAGAGGCAAAATTCACCTTAAGCCTTTACTAAGAGATTCCCACTTTCTGCAGCTCTACTGTGTATTTTTGCCATGACAATTTTTGCTTTAATCAGTCCGAATTTGCAAACTGAGTGTTTCTGGCCCTCCCTGCTCTCCCTGCTGCGAGGAGCTGCTGGTGCCAGTGCCATGAGAAATGGCCTCGTTGCTGTGGGTCCCTGTCCGTGGGCATTAATGTCACTTGTCCCCCTGCTGGCACATCTCTGGCAGAAACAGAGGCACAGCACTTGCAGATAACCTTGCACTGGTCCTTGGTGGAACTGCTTCTGAGGACACCTCAGAACTCCTCTCTGCAGCTGTGTTGGCTTCAATTCAATTGAGGTGAAAAAAAGGAAGGAAATTTAGTGGAGATTCTTTTCTTTTTACCAGAACCAGCTCCCTTGTCTTGTATTCAGACTGGTTTCCTTGCCCTTTGCAGTGCAGGTCCCAGCTGTGAGCTAGGGGCAGGCAGGTTAATTAGCAGAGAATGCCATTAGTGCCCACATAAGCCAATGGTTGGCTGCTTGTGAGGTGAAGACCTTTCTCTTTCAGGATTTATTATTTGCTCTTGGTGAAGGATTTGACTCTGTTTGTAGGGCTGCCCACCATAACCAAGGTTTCCAGTCTCTGTAGTGCTTTCTGGAAAAATCTTTGCACTCTGTCCTTGCTGGCACTGCCCAGACTTCAGGACACCAGGGAGGTTTGGAGTCGCCACCCCTGGAGGTGCTCAGAGAAAGACTGGATGTGGCACTCAGTGCTCTGGGCTGGTGACAAGGTGGGGATTGGTCACAGTTTGGACTTGATGACCCTGGAGGTCTTTTCCAACGTCAGTAATTCCATTTGCAGTGTCTGTGTACCCATTACAGGATTGTACGTGACTTTACCAGACTCGGCAAGTTACTGAAATACCATTTGTTCAGGACTGTTGGAGTGAATCACGTTCCTCTCATTGCTTCTCTTTGTTCTTTCAGATTTTGGGTTCAGCAACATCTTCACCCCTGGCCAGCTCCTTAAAACCTGGTGTGGGAGTCCTCCCTATGCTGCTCCAGAGCTCTTCGAAGGCAAGGAGTACGATGGGCCAAAGGTTGATATTTGGGTATGTGATGAGCATCTTTCTCTCTGAC
>JACBWW010000043.1:2676810-2705585 GCA_020086605.1 Lanius collurio | reverse complement strand
ATGTTAATCCTGCAGTGTTTATAAAGCAATGCTATGTTTGTGTCTTCTGATCCTGATCTCTCCACTCAGCAGACAGAACAGACAGGCAACACCATGAACATCAGCGTGCCCCAAGTCCAGCTCATCAACCCTGAGAACCAAATTGTGGAGGTGAGGTACACCCCCATGACCCCTGCAAGCTCTTTTTCTGGCTCACATTGAAGCCTTTCCTTTGATCCTCATGTTGTGTTTCAACATCTCCAATGTTTGTCCTGCCCAGACTGATGGAACAATGAACTTGGACAGTGATGAAGGGGAAGAGCCATCACCCGAGGCTCTGGTCCGCTACCTCTCCATGAGGAGGCACACAGTGGGAGTAGCTGACCCACGGTGAGTACTGCACTCCAACCTGAAGATTTACTCCCAGCATGTGACTCTGGTCCTTCTGGGTGTTCCTTTAAAGGTCCCAGTCCCCTTGCACAGCTTGGTCAGTATTTTAGATGGGGATGAGGTACTTTTTTCCTGCTCTACCTGATCAGCTCTGGGTAAGCTGTGCTTTTGGTCAAGGCAAGTGTCTCACCTGAGCTGCTCTGCTGTCATGTCCAAGGTGAAGGTTTTGTGATAAATGCCATCAGGGTTAATGCCAAGAGCTAATTCTGGCAAATCTCAACATGGAAGGGAAAAAGGAACAAATAAGACCAAAGAGTGGCTTGGCTGCTCTTTTTCCAGATCAGTAAGAAGCTTTTTGTGAAGGGAAGCTGGATGTACTGGGTCTGTGAGGGGTTTCCTCACATCAAGGCTAATTCCCCTCTCCAAATCTGATCACACAGGACGGAAGTCATGGAAGACCTGCAGAAGCTCCTGCCTGGCTTCCCCCGTGTCACTCCTCAGGCTCCGTTCCTGCAGGTGACCCCGAATGTGAACTTCATGCACAATGTGCTGCCCAGGCAGAACCTGCAGCCCACAGGGCAGCTGGAGTACAAGGTACTGCCCCCCATCCCTGCTGTGCTCTGTGCCCTGCCACGTGTGAGGGGTGTTTGTGCTCACACTTTGCTCGCTCTGTTTGTCATTCCTTGGGCTCCATAAGCCTCAAGAATTACTCCCTTTATGTATGATTCCAATTGGTTCTCTAAAGTAGGTTTAGATCAAATATTAGGAAAATATTCTTTACTGTGGTGAGGCACTGGAACAGGTTGCCCAGAAAAGTTGCGGATACTCCATCCCTGGAAGTGTCCATGGCCAGGCTGGATGGAGCTCTGAGCAACCTGGGATAGTGGAAGGTGTCCCTGCCCATGACAGGGGGTTGGAATGAGAGGATCTTTAAGGTCTTTTCCAATCCAAACCATCACGTGATTTTGTGAAAAAGCTGAAGAATGAAAGGGCAGTGCAATATGAAATTAATAAATGGGCTGGGGAGAAATAGGGCTGTGCTGCCTGGCTTTGAGCTGCAGGTTACAGCCTGCCTGGCAGCTAAAGCAGTGCACAGGGAGCTGCAGAGTTAAACCCTGCTCATGCACTGACGCTGCTTGTCCCTGCCCCACGTCACTCAGAGATGCTGGTGACATCCCTGAAGCTCAGAGGGGCTTGTCTTCTCTGGTGTGTGACCTTGGGCTGTGGCTGGGGCGGGTAACGGTGCTGTGTGTTGTTCCAGGAGCAGTCCCTGCTGCAACCCCCCACCCTGCAGCTGCTGAACGGGATGGGCCCTCTGGGCCGGCGGGCGTCGGACGGCGGGGCCAACATCCAGCTGCACGCACAGCAGCTGCTCAAGCGGCCCCGGGGCCCCTCGCCGCTCGTCACCATGACGCCAGTGAGTAGCACAGGGAAGGCAGAGTGCTTAAAAATATCCCCTCCCGCAGGCAGAGGTGGCTGTGCCCAGGTCACAGCAGGCCCAGCGCTGCAGGGATGTGCCTGCTCGCTGCCAAAGGTGCCCCCTTTCCCCTTGCGGGACTTGCTGTGCTCTCCTGGAGCTGGCAGGTGGGGTTGTGTGTTCCTCTCTGGAACTGACAGTGTTCGTGCACTTTTTAATGGTTGCTTTTGTCCTTCATTGATCCCATGGAGAAAAACTCAAGTGTCCATCTTGGGCATTCGTGTGTGCTCTCACTCCCTGGGTGCATCTGTATCAATGAATTCTCCGAGTAGCAGCAGCCCTGGCCAGGCAGTTGGGCTGGGGAAGGAATGTTGGAAGGGGTTCTTGGCCAGGTTTCCTTGGTGCAGCAGAGGAGCCAACACACACCCCTGTGGAAGCTTGTTTGGGAAGATCAGGTGTCCCCTGTGCTGAGGGGACCGTGCTGGGTGTCCTCTGGAGCTGTGACTTCTCTCTCTGCAGGCTGTCCCGGCTGTCACCCCTGTGGATGAGGAGAGCTCTGATGGGGAGCCGGATCAGGAAGCTGTGCAGAGGTAACTCCCACTCTGTTAACATTTGCCCTTCCTACCTCCACAAGGCTCACCTTGGACTGTTCCAGAGCTGATTCAGACACAGCCACCTCATCAGGGCACCAATGTTGATTTTACAGCAAAGGCCCAACACTTCTCCTGTTCCTGTGGGTGTTGATTACTGTAGGCAGTTACTCCTCTGGCACTACTGGGTGCTTGCAAGGCTAGATTCCCCTGAAATGGGTAGCTGATTGAGCAGTAGGTTCTCCAGAAACTCTTGGAACTGCTAAATTCCTTTGCTTAGTGTGCACCAGCATGCAATCCACACTAACCTGCCAAGTGAGTGCTGAGGGATTCCCCTCCCTGCTGAGTGCTGGAGGTGGGTGGATCTCCTCTGTGGCCTTGGGTGCCAGTGCAGCAGCTTTTGTATCAAGACATGCAGTAAACATCCAACTCTGATGCCTCAAACAAAGTGAGCTTGCTGGAATTACGGGTACCTCTAGCTGCTAATTTTAGCATTAGGCCTTAAAATAGTCTGCTCCGATAAGGAAAACATTATTAGCTCAGGCTGGGAACTTCTGTTCTCTGTGTCTGCTCCAAACACATTGTAGGAAGCGGGTAGAATGTGCTTGTACTTTCTCAGTCCATGAACACACTAACCATGGCCTTGCTAACATTTTCTTAGTAGCTTTTGCATAGTTTCTTCTCTGCTAACCAGCTGGGCACTACGTGTGGTGGGTGCTCCTGCTTCTTACCTCAAACTGGAAGAGCTTTCTGGATCCCCTCTTTGTACAGATCATCAGCTGGGTAAGGGAGTGGCTCCACAGGGGCTCACAAGGGTTCAGACTGGGGGTTGTTGCAGGCAGGGTGACACTGGGATGGGTGCAGATCCTGCTCCAGAGCCTTGGCCAGCTCTGCTCCTCTCAGTGCTCCCGAGGAACAGTGAGTGTGAGCAGTGACAGACTGTGCACTGACACTCCTTTTGCCTACCTCAGCCTAGAAAGTCTACTTGTAGCCTCAGTAATAGCCTCAACAGCCATTAAAAGTTTTAATTTAGGGCTTATAAATGTCCTCTGACAGCACCTCAGACAGCAGATGGTCTTTTTGTCTATGATAAATCTCATTCTTGGCAAGGGGATGTCTGGACATCTTACCTGGGCAGATTTTCACTATTCTAAACCTGAAGGTTTCAGTTGAGCCTTTAAAGCATTAGCTCAGCTGGAAACATTTTGAAACCCCTGTTCAGTGTTTTGCAAGACACTGAAATGTTTAGATCCCACTGAAAACCAAGTCCCCTTGGACTCAGAGGTCACTTTGCTGCTTTTGACAGTGCTGCCCTTAGTTCTTTCATAGTACATGTTCTTCTTCCACCAGATGGCCTTGAAAAAGCACCATCCAGGTTGTGTGTTAACTTGTTCTCCACCCCCTTGTGTTGCGACATGTCAGTAGTCATCAGAGGAGAAGGGTAAATAGCATTAACATCAGGGATGGATGCAAATATTTAGCTTCTCAGAACACTGCCCCAAATACTCTGTTTGCAGCCACCAGCGAGCAGCTTTGGCCCTCCTTAATCTGACCTTGAAAGCAGAGCTCAGTCTTCTCTCTGTTCCAGGGAACAGTCACATCTCCTTTGAGCTTTGGGAAACTTTCTTCCACCCGAAACGCTGTTAGAGCTCGTGATTGGATTGTTCCCTGGAGGGCTGAAATAAAATGATCTTAGCAAACCACAACAGTAAAGCTCTTTGGGAACCTTTCCCTGTCTGCATCAAATGATTCTTAAACAGCTAATGGCATGGGCTTTGGCGGGGCACCATGGCACTGTTAACCTGCTTCTTCTGCTTCAGTGGCTTCAGCAGCAAAGAGAGGCTGGGTTTGGGCAAGTCTGTGTTGCTTGCTGCTCTTTCTGCTTCCCAGGGGCAGTTGCAGGGAAAAAGAGCAAAGGTGAGAATTGGCAGGTGTTGCTGGCCAGGTGGTCCTTGGCTGGTTACCAGAGCTGCCTCGCTGTTGGTTCACAGGAGCAGAAAGGGTTGAGTTCACACGCAGGCGTTCATCCCGGCGGCCTTGAGCGGGCACAGCTCTGGGTGCAGTGCCAGCCCTGGGCAGGGGCTTCACCCCCCTCTCTGCTGGCCCCACTGCCCTGGGCTCAGCTGTGCCAGGAGCAGCAGGACAGGCAGCAGCTCTCAGCACTGCCTGGCCCTTCCTCGCATCCTCGCCGGAGCAGAAGCTCTGAGTTCCCTCTCCCCGGTCTTTGGGGGCTTTGCAGCTCTGCAGCTCTTTTCCAGTGCCGAGTGGGCTTTCATTGAAGCTGTTGCCTCCCAGCTCTGGTGTGAGAGGCAAGCCCAGCCTTGGTGCTGGTGGCTCCAGAGGGAGGGACCCTCTTGCCGCTCGGGTTCCTGTTCCCTGCACATCCCCTGCACATCCCGGGCCATTCCCGGCTTTCCCAGAGCAGAGCAGGGACTAGATGGCGCACTTGGACCGGGCTGACACAGCCCTGCCTCAGCCCAGCCCTTCCTCCTGCTCCTCGGGCTGCCTGGGGTGCCCCTCGCACCCTTCCCCGGCTGGGATGAGGTGGCCGCTGCTGGCGGCCAGAGCCGGGGAGTCCCAGGGTCGGTGTGAGGAGCAAAGGCTCCCCTGGCAGGAGCAGCAGCTGCTCTCTGTGCCCAGCTCCTGCTGGGTTATCTCTGCCTTGGCTCCCCGGGCTGGGAGAGAGAGGCAGACCTGCTCGAGTGGGTGAATCCACGCTGAGGGCAGGTGGTCACCGGGGTATTCCCAAAGGGATATACCAGCATTCCCCTTGAGGTGAAACGTGGCTTTCCTGCTGGGGAGAGCGAACGGCTCCTCTTTCCTTCCAAAGCTGGCAGTGGAGCACCAGCAGCTGAAGCTACACTTGTCCCCAAAGCACTGGTGAGCCAGTGCTGTGACAGATATGGGCACCGTGTCCGTGGCGTGTTCTGAGCACTGCACAAGCTTCTTCCTGCCCGTTTTCTCTGGGTTATCTAACACTCCCTGTTTTCGGAGTACTCCCATCAGTCTCTTATAAAATGTGCTCCTGCTTGTTGCAGATACTTGGCAAATAGGTCAAAAAGGCACACTCTGGCCATGACCAACCCTACAGCTGAAATCCCTCCAGACTTGCAGAGGCAGCTAGGACAGCAGTCCTTCCGACCCCGGGCTTGGGCTCCACACCTGGGACCCGACCAGCACCGGTGAGTAACGGCACCGGCCGGCCGGGCAGCTTGCGCCAGGAGTCCTGCCCAGGTGGCGCCTGGAATGGAGCACTGAGGACATCCCGCTGGCAGGGAGGGGTGAGGAGGAGGAACAGGGAGCAGACCCACAGAGCAGAGGGTGTCTGACCACTCTGGCACGAGCTCCCTGCCTGCAGAGACCAGCAGGAATCAGCTGGCTCTTCCATCCAGTCCCACTTTGGTTGCTGGAGATGATTTGGTGGAATTGCTGCCATCACAGAAATATTGGGAATAAGCTCTTTTGGTTTTTTTTAGAGGAAAGCTTTCCCCTGTGTAATGGTAGGCATCAAGGTAGCAGACTTGCTACAGAACCTTTTTGGAGGCAGGTGCAGGCAAAAGATTGCACCAAGCGTCATCCACAGCAGAGCTTAAAACCCTCACTGTTCTGCACCAGAGTTGTGTGTTCTGACTGCAAAGTCTCTTTGCAAAGCTCCTTGAGAGTAATTTTATTTCTCACCCTTGGATAGGAGTGATGTGAGGAAAGGAAGCTGTGTGGGGAAGAAAACAAAATTCACAGTGTCTGGGAAAGAGGGAACCTTTGGATTGGATCTAAACACACTCAGGATGTGTGGGAGGGACAGTCCTGATGGAGAGGTGTTGATGTGACAGAGTCCTTGTCACAGCAGCCAACCTGAGATGCTAATGCCACAAGGAGAGCTTAACTTCCTCTTAATAAAAAAAAACCCTTTTAAAAAACACTTAAAAATGCTCTGACCCCTCAGTGCTGGGAGCAAACCAGCTGCACACTGGAGTTTACTGCCTGTTGGGAAAGCAGTGGCTGCCAGGCCAGGCTGGTGCTGGTGTTCAGCCCCTCAGGCAGCTCACACTGGCAGGCTTGACAAAGCCCTTTTTATTGTAGCCAGAGACCTGCTGAGCTGAGCACTGATGTAATCAGCAGGGACAGGTGAACTCTGAGCAGACTGAGACAGTGCTAGTGCCACGCTGGAGCTCCGGAAAACCAAGATAAGCACCTCTCTTGCCCTCAAGTTACTCCCTCAGAGATGCCTGGGGGATGGGAAGAGCAGGAGGAGAAAAATTTCTAGGGCCCACAGCTTGATAGGAAGAGGAGTGCAGCTTGCAAAACAAGCAGAATGTGCTGTGTCCTGCTTTCAGGATTGCTGCAAGTCCTAAAGGTAAGCCGGGTCCCTCACGCACAGCAGGAACAGAATTTTTACAAGACTTTAAACACACTTACCCTGTAAATAATGCTGGTGTCACCTCTGTCTCTTGGCACTGGAGTCCTGAAGCTGTTGCATCATGAGCAGGGAGGTATCTGCTCGTTCCACTCTTGGTGTTGTAACGTGCTGTGAGCCTGTTTTGTGTTTTTCCTGTGAAATCACGGAAATTTCATCTGACCATGGTCTAAACAGAGTGTCCCACAGCGAGTCCATGACATACCTGGCACAGAAATTAGCAGTCACCGTGTAAATAAACCACATTATTGAATGGCAGCTGGGTTTTATTTTAGCCCTTAACCTATTTTAAGCCATCTTATGTATCCTCTTTTGTAGCCTCTGTTTTTGTCATGTTAAATACCTGAAAGCAGAATTGAAGTACAGCTGTACAGGGAAGTGCAGCTGTTCTGCCTTGCCCACACAGGTTTCAAAACCTCAGCATGATTTTATCTGTAGCTTCTGCCTTCCATCAATGCAACAGGAGAACAAATGGATCAGGATAATGGATGGGATGGCATCAAAAGGCAGGAGCACAGCTCTTTCCTTGGCAGGAAACTGAACTATGTCCTGCTAAGGCAGAGACAGTGACAAAACTGAACCCAGCCTGCTGGAAGTGGTCCAGCATCAGTCACCTTGTGACAGGGGGAGCCTGGAGCAGGCCCTCAGAGTGACCTCTGGAGCTCAGGACCACTCCAGCTGCAGCCAGGTGGGCTCTTGCTGGGTTTGGTGTCAGAAGTGCAGTGAAGACTACATCTCCATGGCCTTCTCACAGACAAAGGCTGCTGCTGGAGCCTGTGTATCAAGTGTTGCTTGCTGGGTTCTGGAGATGGCATTTGCAGAATCTTTACAAAAGAAATCCTTTACTGATGAGAGAAATTCCTCCCTGTGAGGGTGGGCAGGCCCTGGCACAGGTTGCCCAGAGAAGCTGTGGCTGCCCCATCCCTGGACGTGCCCAAGACCAGCTTGGAGCAACCTGGGATACTGGAAGGTGTCCCTCCCAGCCCAAACCATTCTGTGATTCTGTGATTTGCACAGAAACCAGGTTCCACTGGGAGCACTTGCCCAGAAGCCGTGAGGGCAGGCAGAGAGCCCCAGCTGGTTATTGTGAGGCATGTTGTGACGGGTGTATGCCAGGTTATCTCTGCTCCTGATAACACAGGTGGCACCTAATGGCAGGGCAGGGATAAGGGGATCCCCCACTTTGGGAGAAAACAGCTCCTGAAAAAAATCTGGCTCCCTCTGATGGCAAAGAAACCTCACTGTGAAGGGGAAGTGCTCGTAGTGCCTTGGGCACAGCTTGGTTCAGATGTGCCCATTCTGACTGCCCAGTGTGAAGCATCCAGGCTGCTGGGAGGCTGGTGGAAATGGAATGTCTGTACTGGAGTTTGTTTTCTAGCTGGTGTCACGTCACTAACCCCCTTCCCCATGTGTTCAGTTCTATTTACAAGGACTCCAACACTCTGCACCTCCCCACCGAGCGCTTCTCCCCGGTCCGGCGCTTCTCCGACGGGGCTGCCAGCATCCAGGCTTTCAAAGCCCACCTGGAGAAGATGGGCAATAACAGCAGCATCAAACAGCTTCAGCAGGTGAGAGAGGGGTGGGGGTCCTCCAAACAGCCTCCATGAGGAATTCTTACTGCCTTGGTCCTGCTGTTTCAGGAAGCAAAAGTGGAATCTTTACACGAAAGTCTGAGGGACACAGTGGGGACTTTGCAGCTGAGGGTTTGTTCCCGCTCTGTGTGGCTGCAGCAAACCCTGAGTCCTCTGTTTGTACGAGCTGTTCACCTGCAGCTGGGGACCTGGGGGGATTCCTGCCCCCTCTTTTCTGGGGAGAACCATGCTGTGCCCACCTGTGGGTGTCCTGCCTGTCCCTGCAGGGCCCCCCAGCGCTGTCAGACTGCAGCTCCTGCTCTCCCACATTTCCTCTGGCAGCGGTTTTGGGGCTGTTCCAGGGTGTCCCAGGAAAGGGCAGCTCCTACCACCAGAGTTTGGAGTGTATTGTGGGACATTCCCTGTGCAGCCAGGCATGCCTTGCCAATGGCAGGAGCAGGATTTGGCCCCAGGACAGGCCTTTCCCCTTGCAGCATGGCACAAGTGAGATGCTCTCCTCACCTTGAAGTGTCGTTTCCAGAGCTTGCTGCCTGCACTAAGGGGACACAATGGTGCCAGCTCAGTGTCACCTGCACCCCTTGCTTTCCTGGCTTTTTGCCATGTCACTGCACACCTGATTCTGTCAAAAGAAATGGATTGGGCTTTCTTTGCCAGCTTTTCTCGGAGGGGTGGTTTGCAGAATGTGGCATTCCACACACAGCAGGGTGCTGTGCACCAGAAGGTCATTTATGGGGCGTGCTGGGTTCCTTGCAGGAGTGTGAGCAGCTCCAGAAGATGTACGGTGGGCACATGGACGAGAGGACGCTGGAGAAGACGCAGCAGCAGCACATGTTGTACCAGCAGGAGCAGCACCATCAGATTCTTCATCAGCAGATTCAGGTAGTGCAGCCCGAGCCAGAGCTGCTGAAGGCTTAGCTCTGTTTCTGTGTTGCTGCAGACGCAACTCATGAGCAGGTTCCCGGGGGGATTGAGGGAGGGGGAGTTTGCTGGGTTTGCTGTAGCAGGAAGGCTGAAGGATTTCAGCAGAGATGTTTGCACAGCTGCTGTGGTAGCTGTGGTAGCCAGGGCTGCAGTCAGGGACTGACACTCGGTGAATCTGGACATGTCCTGCTTCACCCAGCAGTGTTTCTAAATTTACTGCCTGAGACATTGACTGCAAACACTTCTTGTTTTCTTGTGGTGCCTGGTTCAGGACTGTATCCGGCCTCCCCAGCCATCTCCACCCTTGCAAGCTCCATGTGAAAACCAGCCAGCTCTGCTCACTCACCAGCTTCAGAGGTAAAGAAATGGCTTTAGGACAGCTCTGGGTTTTACGCTTCCTGAAGCCCGGGGATGAGCTGACACACTCAGGAGAGGCCAGGCTGAGTTGGAGGTTTATGGAGTCAGAACAGCATAACCAGTTCCTGGGTGAATGTGCCTGGTCCTTTGAGCTGGATTCTGTCTGAGGGACTTCAGAAGCAGAGAAATCTGATTCAAAGGCACAGACCTGCTTTGAGCAGAGGATTGACAGTCCTGCCTTTTGAGTGGCTTGAAGATGCCACTTCAGCAGCCAGGCTCTCTCATGCTTCCTTGGGTGTCACACACCTTGCCAGGCCCTTGGTGAGCTCAGCCTCCTTGCCCTCAGCACCCTGACTTGTAGGTGAGGCAGGCTGAGTTACAGGAGAGGAGAGCAGGGTGTCTCACCAGGTGCAGTGAGTCAGGAGGTGAGCCTGCAGTGTCCTTGTCCCCAGGTTTCTGTGGTAGTCACCAGGTCATGCTTGCTCTCTGCGTGACTTGGGCAAGTGAGGTGGCTCTCAGAAGAGAAGCCAATCTGCAGAGACCTTGGGATCCCCAGCAAGGCCTTTATGGTGTTCATTTTGAACAAGACTCGCAGCATTTGGCATCAGTTCTCACAGCTGAGACAGCATCTTGACAAGGAGCAGGCATGGTGAGAAGGTGCTTGTTTCCCTGCGTAGGTTACGGATCCAGCCATCCAGCCCACCCCCGAACCACCCCAACAACCATCTCTTCAGGCAACCCAACAGCAGCCCACCCCCCGTGAGCAGCAGCGTGCTCCAGCCCCATGGTAAGCAGTTCTGGGAGCTGGGCAGGGCCCTGTGATCCCGTGAAACCCTAGGGAAGCAGCGTGGGGGTGCCATTCTCCCCCCAGCCTAGGCCCTGCACAGTTTGCTGATGATGTAAAAGATTCTCCATCTGGCAGCAAGGGCTGGTGTTATCGAGAGCTCTCGAGGAGCTGCCAGCTGGAATGTGCTGTTTCGTTCCTTGTCACAAGATCCTTACTTATCGCTCCTTGGGGGTGGGGAGGAAGGGCTGATATTCTCGGGTTTATGCAAATCACTGTCAGCTCCGCAGAGTTTCTGTTTTGGTGCAAGGGGCTCTGGCTGTGACCTTTGCACGCTGGCACAGCATGACAGAGCACCCATACGGGCATGTACTGGGCTCCCAGCCTGGCCCAGAGTCATGGAATGAATCATAGCATCATAGCCTGGTTTGGGTTGGAAGGGTCCTTAAAGATAATCCCTTTCCAGCCCCCTGCTACGGGCAGGGACGCCCTTCACAGGTTAATCCCAGCCCTGTCCAGCACTTCAGGGAATGGAGCAGATCTCGCTCCCGAGCCTTGCCCTGGGCTGGCAGGGGTGCTGAGGGCATTTGTTCCTTGTAGGTGCTGCCTCCCAGTCCCAGTTCCAAGGGATGCCATCCCACAACACAATCTTCCCGCAGTCGGGTAACTGTTCCCCTCCCCCGGCCATGGGGCTGACGTGCCTGGCCCTGCAGCAGCAGCAGTCGCAGCCCCAGCAGGTCACCATCCAAGTGCAGGAGCCCGGGGACATGGTCGGCAGCAGCCTCCTGCCCGGGGCCTCCGTGGGCGGGCAGGGCCTGGCGTCCCACACACGGGGGATGTCCCTGAGCCCCAGTGCCAGCCAGATCCAGATGCAGCACCGCGCCAACCTGATGGCCTCCCTCAGCTACGGCCACCGGCAGCTGTCCAAGCAGCTCAGCGCCGACAGCGCCGAGTCGCACAGGTAAGGGCCCCTCCCTGCCTGCTCCCGGCTCAGGGGAGCGCTGCCGAGAGGAGGGAGGGGGAATCTCAGGATGAGACGTGGTGTCCTTGCCAGTCTGGGTTGTGCTTGCCTCCCTCCCTGTCGCTGGGAAGGAGCTGCTGAGCCAGGCCAGGGCTGCCGTCCCACGTGCCTGGGGAAGCCCCTCCCGTGCAGGAGCAGCTCTGGCTCCCGCTGAGCAGTGCGGTCACTTGTCCTTTTCCTTGTCCTTGCAGTCTGAACGTGAACAGGTATCCCCCCGGCAACTACGACCAGGTGCACTTACACCCCCACCTGTTCCCGGAGCAGCCCCGCGTGTCCCCCAGCAGCTACAGCCCGTCGGGAGGGGTTGGGTTCTCTGCAGCCCAGCAAGCTCTGAAGGTCCCGCAGCTTGACCAGTACCCCAGTTTCCCTCCAAACGCACATCAGCAGCAGCAGCACTACACGGCATCGGCACTACAGCAGGCACTGTTGTCCCCGACACCTCCCGACTACAGCCGACACCAGCAGGTACCGCACATCCTCCAGGGACTGCTTTCCCCCCGGCACTCGCTCACGGGGCACACGGACATGAGGCTGCCCCAGGCAGAATTTGCACAGCTCATCAAACGGCGGCAGCAGCAGCAGCAGCAGCAGCAGCAAGAATTCCAAGAGTTGTTCAGGCATATGAGTCAAGGGGATGCTGGCAGTATGGGCACCAGCATGGGACAGAACCTCTCGGAGCGCCAGTCGTTGTCTTTGCCTTATCAGAGTGCTGACACGTACCACCCCCAGAACAGCCCCCAACATCTCTTAAAAATCAGGGCGCAAGAATGTATCCAGCAGGTCCCTGCGTCCGTGCCACCACCGCAGGGATACGGACACCAGTCAGCCCTGTTCCACTCGGAGAGCATGGAGGAGGACTGCGCCTGCGAGGGAAACAGGGACAGCTTTCCTGACAGTAAGAGTTCAAACACATTGACCAAAGGTTGCCACGAGACCCCTCTGCTTGTAAACGCAGGAGGGCACGGGGACCCCGAATCTTTGCTAGGAACTGCTAATCCCGCGCAGGAGCTGGGAACGCACCAGTACAGGCATCAGCCCACGCCCGGATTCAGGAATAAGGTGCCCAGCAGAGGTAAGGCTCCCTGCTGCCCGTGCAGGCCAGGTGTCTGTCCATCCGTGCCAGCCACTCACATTCCTGCCCAGGACGTGGTCCCACCCGGCACACCAAGGGTTTCCTGACATATTTTGCATAGCATGGAATTACTGAGATTCTTTCTGGCTTTTGTGGCCTGAATTAAATTGCAGGCACAGCCTCTGTAATAAACAGGGTTGAGTAAGGAAGGAGCCCGATGAGCTGCTCCCTTGGGAATTTGACCTCCTTCTGCAGGCAGGTAAAGACCAGGGCTCAGCTTGCTGCCATCTTTTCAAGGATGCTGCATGGTGGTCACAGATTTATTCTTGTTGGTGATGTTCCCCATCCCCTGTAAACACGGCATAGGAGCAGCTCATCTGCCAGCACACCCCAGCTGTAGCAGTGTATGCATTTATTCCTGCTCTTAAGCACAGACCCACGAGTCCAGGCACTGCTAAAGCCCCCACGAACACACACAGTAATAGTGTTGGTCAGTGTCCTGTGGCTCCAGTGGCCTTGCAGCCTCTCTGCACTTTGGGAAGCAGCAGTGTCAGCAAGATCCTATCCCTGCTTGAACTGGGAAGGGTGGATTCTGGAGAGAGTGAGTTTAAACTTGCCATTAGGTTCTGAAGACCTTTCCTGCTTCTTGGAAGCCTCTGTGCCTTTGCTCCTCGGTGGCTGCTCTGGCAGCACTGCACTGTCAGAGAATTCCTGCCTGAGCTGTAATTACAGGCCCCTCTGCAGGAAAAACACCCTCCGAGCCCCTCGCTAAGAGGGCTTGAGGAGAGGCTGAGCGGGCGGATCAGTATTCCCTGCAGGACTCGGGGTGCTGGGCTGGAGCCACCAGCTCGCCCTTGGCACTCGGGGCCCTATTGCGGAGGAGCTGCGTCCAGGGCACAGGAGGCCCAGCTTTGTTCAGGGACACAGCACGGGTTTGTTGGGAAAGTACCGGGCTGGAACAGGCTGGCCCAGAGGGCTGAGTGGGGCTGCCAAGCCCTGACCCCCCCAGAGCGTGGGCGGGGGGCAGGGACAAGGGCTGTGCTGAAATCCTCCTAAATTCTGAATTCCCGATGTGTTTGCTCTCAGAGCTCCACTTCCCTGCTGTGCTTGGAGTGAGGGGAGTCGCCCCAGGCTCAGTGGGGGTTGGAAGCTCTGGAGGGGTGTTTGGTATGAAATCATGAGTCTGAATCTTGTCACTGTAGCCCGTTAGAGGGACAGTGAGATTTGGTGAAGTCAGAAATCTAATCTCAGCCCCTGCACTGCTGGTGTGAGGACTGGTTACACAAGGCAGAAGGACTTTAGACTGCAAGGCCTTGTAAATGAGTAAAAGCAAATAAATGTTTACAAATAGGCTTGTGTAAGCCCTTCTGACAGAGCTGTTTGTAGTAAACTATATCTGGGATGTAACTGCTTGTACCGTTTTCCTTACGGCCTCCATAACCCACTTGGACTCAGGCCTGCACCACTTCAGGTCCAGGCAGAGTCACCTCAAAGCTTCCCAGGTACCCTTACCTACAGCAAATCCTACAGCCCTGGGCTTTCCCAGTTTTGACCTACACCAAATCCTACATCACTCAGTTTTCCCACTGTTGATCTACACCAAATCCTGTATGCCTGGGCTTTCCTACAATTAACCTACATCAAATCCTACATCCCTGGCTTTTCCCCCTATTTTCCCTAGACTATGTAATGAGTTTGAGGGGTATCTTCTCTCCCTGCCCCAGCTCCCCAGATGTGTTTTCCCTGGAGCCATGTAACTTCTCCGTGTCTGCGCTTCCAAGGGCGCGTGCTGACGCCAATCACAGAGCTCTGGCTGTCTGTGGAGCATCTGCCAGGGATGGCAGCTGGGGACCTTGAGAGCCGACCAAATCTGTTTGGGATGTGCCTGAACTGCCTGTGAACAGCCCTGCTCCAGTTTTGCTCCAACGTAGCCATCCCGGGCTGGGAGCGCTGCCCATGGGAAACCTGCCTGGGCTCGGCACGGAGGGGGCCGAGCTGGCGGCAGCGCCGTGCCAGTGTCACATGCCACGGTGACACAAAGGATGTAGGGATGAAAGGCTCTCCTCTACGGGGCTGGGGGTGTGAATTTGGGGTGTCTGTCCCTTGGTCCAGAGCAGCATCCCCAGACGTGCAGTGCTGGCAATGGGAAGCAGCTGTTTTTTGGGTCCTGGCTCTTCCAGGCTGAGGGAACTCGTCACCCACAGCGCAGGGACTGGGGCTGGGGCTGGGGCTGTTTGTGGAGCTGGAGCAGCAGGCTGCTGGCCCCAGCCACTGTTCCCACAGTTGGAGCAGCATCCCAAGCAGTGCGTGGGTGGCACTGATCCGCTAACATCTGTTACCTCATGTTTTCCTTCTCTCTTTTCCGGGAAAGCTGACTGTTAACCGCACGTAACCCCACGGTTGTGCAAAGGAAGGGGGAGGCTGCATCTCTGACTGCCCTGGGACAGGGCTCTGGCGGGAATGCCACATTCCTGAGGGAGGAAGGGCACAGGGAGCAGTGTCCTAGCTGTGCTATCCACGCTCACCTGCCTGCGAGTGGTGTGGGGACCACATGGGATGGGGTCTCACTTGGATTATGATAAATTTGTGGACAGATTTTGGGACTGTCCTGTGCAGGGCCAGGAGTTGGACTTGGATGATCCTCATAGGTCCCTTCCAACAGGGCATGTTCAAGGATTCTGTGAGATCTCTTTGGGGAGCAGTTTTGTGGCAGTTGCAGTGCCAGCTGGGCCGTGCAGTGTCCCAGCACAGCAGGACATCACTTCCCACTGGCCAAGGCCCTGGGAAAGCTCTGGCTGGCTGAGGGATGTACCTGCAGCTGTGTCACCTCGGGGCAGCTCCCAGCGCTCGCAGCCACGTCGGGTGTTTGTGCTCGGCAGGGTCCGCGCTCAGCGAGCTCAGCCCTGATGACAGGCTCCTCCACGGCTCAGGCCTTCGTCCAAAACATCGTGTACTTGATGACGAGAGGCTTTGCCTGATAGGAATGTGGCCTTTGCCCTCAGTCACAAGAGCTTGCAGCGCAGATGGACTTTGCCAGGCAGAGCACTCGTGTGCTCCCGCAGCCAGATTGTAGGAGGGCAGGGAGAAGTCATCTGATAAAAGTGAACATCCTGGCCAGCTCTTCCAGCAGGATTATGTTGCTTACAATTGCCAAGGGGCCCTGCTGGAGGTGTTGGGAGGCTCCCCCAGCTCTTGTGTAACGATGTGGGCAGTGTGGGGGTCGAGCTCGGGCTTGAGGGGAAGGCAGAAGTGGGAAAGGGCCTGGTTCCTGTGCTCCTGCCCCAGTCCCTTCAGCTTTAGGCTGCTATTGTAGACCCGATAGCAGGCAGCTAGCATTGGGATCCTTTGGGATATTAATGCTGGAGGGAGAAGCCTGTGTGAGTGTGACTGGGGGCGTTGGTGCTGCACCACTCCCACCAGGGCAGCTGCGGGGTCCTGTCCTTGTGCTGCCAGCAAGGAGGGTTTGTGTGTGGTGTCACATCTCAGTTCTGGCACACGTGGCTGGGAGCTGCAGGTTCCTTGTACTAACCTGTCGTTTTTCTGGTTTTCAAGAGTCCATCGTAGGGAACTGCATGGACAGGAGCTCCCCCGGCCAAGCCATGCAGGTGCCTGACCACAACGGCCTGGGCTACCCCGTGCGCCCCTCGTCCAGCGAGCACCCGCGGCCCCGCACCCTGCAGAGACATCACACCATCCAGAACAGTGATGATGCCTACGTAGGTGCCTTTGCTTCCCAGGTCCCTCCAGTGAAACAGCCTGGCCTGGCTCTGGCCACACAGGGCTCTGCAGACACATCCAGCCCAGTTCTGGGTCCTGCAGTGCTGTGAAGGAGCTGGTCATGGTAGCCCAGACCTCAGTGCTCTGCTCCCTGTGGGGTTTGGGGTGCTGGGAACTGTCCTGCCCAGATCTTGATGTGTGCTTTGCTACAGCTCCCTTCTGCTGTAGAGGAGAAGGGCGGCTTCACTGGTCCAGTGGTGCCCTGTGACAGGACGAGGATGAGGAGCAATGGCCAGAAACTAAAACACAAGTTCTACCTCAACATGAGGAAGAACTTTCCATGGAGGGTATCAGAGCATTGGAACAGCTGCCCAGGGAGGGCCTGGAGTCTCCCTCTCTGGAGACATCCCAAAACCCCAGATGTGTTTCTCTGTCACCTGCTCCAGGTGTCCCTGCTCCAGAGCTCCCTTCCAACTCCCTCTATTAGTTCAGAGGGATTTTGAGGGATTTTGACTGCTCAGTCCATTCTCCTGTTGAGGGGACACTGGCTGCACCCAAGCTGTCCCTGATGCACAATTCTTGTCCTTCCAAAACCCTCACTTGAAGGTTTGCAGAAGTTCCGTGGGCAGATGTGGAACAGCAGGATCATCTCCTGAGCTCCCCTTGAGGTGTGTCCTGCTGTCTCCTCAGGTGCAGTTGGATAACTTGCCTGGAATGAGTTTGATGGCAGGAAAAGCACTCAGCTCTGCTCGGATGTCCGACGCCGTGCTCAGCCAGTCGTCGCTGATGGCCAGTCAGCAGCTGCGCGACAGGGACGGCGAGGGTGAGCACTGGGGCTGCCCATGCAGCACGGGGGGATGTGGGCACTTCCTCGGGGAGCTGAGCCACAGAGAGAGGTGCTGAGTCACATCTTTGCCCTTACAGAATGTGGGGAGAGTTTGGAAGGTCAAGAGCACCCGAACCTGGGCGATGGCAGCCAGCACCTCAACACCTCCTGCTACCCCTCGACGTGTATCACAGACGTCCTGCTGAGCTACAAGCACCCGGAGGTGCCCTTTGGGATGGAGCAGGCAGGGGTGTAACCAGGAGGGAGTGAGTATCTGTGTGTCCTCTCCCCACACCACGTCAGGCTGCCTCCATGGCCTCACTTCCATGGGTCACCTTCCCTGCTCATTGCTCCAGTGCTGGGGTTGTGACCATCAACTCAGAGCTCCTGTGCTGGGGCTGTTTGCTGTCCCCCCCTTTGCCCAGGGACAGCATCCCCCCTTGCAGGCTTGTGCTGCTCTCAGACTCCCTCTGCATGGCGGGATCTCTCTCCTGGGGCAGGGTCAGGAATGGCCTGGGAATGCAATGCTGGTGGGCTGGGGGAGGAGATGAGCCATTCTGGTGTCCTCTAACATCTGTGTTTCTCTCTTGCAGGGTTTGTGTACAGCTTTGAAATGAAAAGGTCCATTTTAAACCAACAGTATCTAGCAGCATTGCGCCAAATTGCCGTAGTATTTCTGACTAACTGGAATACCATGGCCCCTTTCCTCATCCTCACTTCATCCAGTGTGTCGTTCCTTTGGGTTCTTTAATTTCTGCCACACTTGCCTGTAACTCCAGCTACACCCAGAGCCCTGAGCCCGACGCGGAGGATCGGCCTCGGCACCGGGGCTGCTCTGGGGGCTGGCCCTGCCTGGAGCCCCATGCTGGGCTGAGCCTCCCTGGAGCCTGCCCTGAGCAGGTCCAAGGGGACTGGAGCTGCTCCTGGATGGAGGCCACGCTTTCCTTCCACTCTGTCCCACTGCACTGGGGGAATCTGGGCCTGGCAGCGCTGGCAGGGCCCTCCCCACCCCAGTGCAATCCACTTCTTGTCTCACCTCTGTCTGCTCTGTTCCCTCTCGTGTGTCGGGGTGCTGACAGGATCACCCCTGCCCTCCCTTCCCTTTTCCTTCCAAATCTGCCACAACTTGGGGTTTTTTCTTTTCCTGGCTAATGTAGGGCAGACGGATTTTTTTTTGTTTCCTTCGCTTTTCCTCCTGATCATGTAGGAATTGTTTTTTTTGGTAAATGTTGTTTTATTATTATTGTTATTAATAAAAGGCAAAAGGAATTTCTGTTTGAGAGAAATTTTTAACTAGATTCTGTTCTATATGAATTGTGACTTGCACCTTTTGTTCAAAGTATTTTATTTCTTTTAACGACATTGTACTTGTGACTGGTTTTCTCTCGTGCCAGTGGCGACAGTGGTAATTCTCCTTATACAGTCGGGACAGGCAGAGGTCTCTTCTTTGTCCCTTTTCCATCCTTTCCGTGGTGGATAGAGCGGGAGCCCCCCCACCCCGCCGGGGCTCAGGAGCACACGGTGTCACCCTTGCCTTTGGGACTTGACAAGCTCCAGCTCAGATCCTTCTTACTGACATTTTTCTGGAATATTTTTTAAAACTAAAGGAAACATCGACCCAGCCCTCCTGACTTTGCACAGAAGGAAGTGTGAAACCAGCACGGCAGAGGTGACTTTGCTATCCTTACCCCGTGCCTCTTCCCGGCCTCCCCTTCTCCGGGAGAACAACGCTATCGGCTCTGCAATCCCGAAAATCAGAGCGGAGGGGAGCTCTGCAGCCCGGCCGTGCACGGCCCCTCACCCAGCACCTGCGGGCTCGGGGGGGCGCGGGGAGCCCGCCGGATCGAGCGGGAAGGGTGGGAAACGCTGAAAGCCTTTTGCTCTGTCCCTTTGGTTCGTTTTCCTTTTGTTTACATGACACTGTATCCTGGGAGAGTCGCCGGGCCCCCCGCAGCAGCCGCCCCGCAGGGCTGTCACCGTGCCATCCGCAGTACCACACTTTTTTTATCATGGCTTTGTATTGTAGTAATCAATACGCGCAGTATATGTTGAATGTATATTAATATACTTTGCTATTATTTCTGTTTTTTGGAAATGTCAGAAGTTTTTTTTTTTTTTTCTTCCTCATTTATGTTGGACTAAAAACGAACAGGAAAAAAAAAAAGTTTCAGTAAATCTTCAGTCCATTTTTTTGTGGGTCACTTGCAACTAGTCAATTAGTTGGACAGTGGGATCATAACAAATAAAACCATGATTATGATCTTCCCTGGGCTCTTGTTTGCCTTGTTGCTCAGTGCCAAAGTTCAGGGGGTGGCAGCTGCTGTGTCCCCAGTCCATCCCTGGGGCTGTCACTTCCCTCGGGCTCCAGCAGCCCCCCTGGTTGGGTTTCCCAAAGTTCCCCCGGCACTCACAGCCCTCCTGCAGCCGGAGCCCAGCAGAGCCCGACTGGCCCTGCAGGTGTAGGGAACTGCAGTGCTGCAGATCAGACGCTGCCCGGGCATCTGCTGCAGTGGGGCTTTTCCAGCTGTGGGTAGAATCTGGGAGGCGTGGGGAGCTGTGCCTCCAGCGCCCTGCAGCACATGGGGTGGCAACAACTGCGAGATGCCCCTGAGGTGCCCAGCGAGCTGGCACAGGCTGGGGCTGCAGGGAGCTGGTGCCATTCATGAGCATCATTCCTATGCAGCAGCTCCCTCTGGCATTGCCAGCCCTGCACACTCCCTGCAGCCCCGTCTGGGGACATGGCCCCTCTCTTCCTGTCCCCTCTCCCCTCGCCAGGCCGGGCTCAGCCTTGTGCCCTCGATTCCTGTGGATTCCTGGACTAGTGGCAATGGGACAGGGAAGCGCCTGGGGTTGGCTCGGGCTGAGGTGGGTTTTGGGGTGGCCGTGCCAATGCTGGTGCCTGCTCGGAGCTGAGCCTCCGCTTTTCCCGGGTCCCCAGCGAGGGCTGGCATGGGCGGGCAGAGGCACAGCTCCTGGGACCTCTGAGTTGGGGATACAGCGGGAAAAGGGGGTGACGTGGGCGGCCCGGTGAAGGACGGGGCACGGACCCGCCGCCGAGGCGAGGGGTCCGGGTACGGCCGGCCAAATCCCTGCGGGAATAAACCTTGTCCCCGGGCCGGCGGCCAATCCCTGGGGGCTGCGAGGGGCCCCGGCAAGGCCGCAGGGCCAGCGGGAATCTGGGTCACCGGGAGCGTAAACAGCTCCTTGGCCGGAGAGGCGCGTCCCGCGGGGAGCTCCTGTTTGCTCGCCGCCCCTGCCAAGCCCGCGCTCCTCGCCGGTGCCGCGCGATCCTTGAACCCTGCGCGCCACATCGCCCGCCGGGAGCGCGTTCCGGGGCCGCCGCGCTGGCTTATCTCCGTGGAACTGCCCCTCCGGCATAAATAGCGGCGGCGGAGCCCCGGCCGCTCAGACGGGACGAGCCGCAGCCGCAGAGAGAGCTGGTAAGAGCCCGGGCTGCTCCGCTGGACCCGCAGGGACAGAGCGGTTCCCCTCGCCCGCGGCCCCGGCGGGGACCCCTCAGCCCCTGCCGAGGCAGGATTTGCCGGGGCTCTCCGCGCCCAACTCTCTTGCTCTGCCCGCAGGTCCAGCGCGAAGATGAGAGCCGTGGTGTTGACCCTCGCCCTGCTCTGCCTGACGGGTAGGTCCGGACGGGGCTGCGGCGGCAGCGGCTGCGCATCCCCGTGGGATGGAGCGGCACGGGAGGGATGGGGCGGCTGAGCCCGATGCGAGCGCTGCTGGAAGCCGACGGTTTCCGAAGCGCTTTGCGAGTCGGGCTGCATCCGAGGAGCTCCCTGGTCCTCTCCCGAGCCGGGCAGGTCCCCGGCAGGGCTGGAGCCATCCCCGGGCGGTGTGGGCTGAGCACACCCGACTCTATCCACAGGCACCCAGGCCCGCTCCTTCTGGCAGCACGATGACCCCCAGGCACCCCTGGATCGCCTCAAGGACATGCTCGATGTGTACCTGGAGACAGTGAAGGCCAGCGGCAAGGAAGCCATTGCCCAGTTCGAGGCCTCTGCCGTGGGCAAACAGCTGGAGTAAGTGGGAGGTGTATAGGGGGGGCTGACAGGGGACCCCGGGCACCGTGTGTGACCTCCCTCCCCTCCCGCAGCCTGAAGCTGGGCGAGAACCTGGACACGCTGGGCGCAGCCGCCGCCAAGCTGAGAGAGGACGTGGCTCCCTACTACAAAGAGGTGCGGGAGATGTGGCTGAAAGACACCGAGTCCCTGCGCCAGGAGCTGACCAAGGACCTGGAGGAGGTGAAGGAGAAGATCAAGCCCTTCCTGGACCAGTTCTCTGCCAAGTGGACGGAGGATCTGGAGCAGTACCGCCAGCGCCTGGCACCCCTCGCCCAGGAGCTGAAGGAGATCAGCAAGCAGAAGATGGAGCTGCTGCAGCAGAAGCTGACCCCGGTGGCTGAGGAGGCGCGGGACCGTCTGCGTGGGCACGTTGAGGAGCTGCGCAAGAACCTGGCCCCCTTCAGCGATGAGCTGAGGCAGAAGCTGAGCCAGAAGCTGGAGGAGATCCGGGAGAAGGGCATCCCCCAGGCTGCTGAATACCAGGCCAAGGTGGTGGAGCAGCTCGGCAACCTGCGTGAGAAGATGACCCCCCTGATGCAGGACTTCAAGGAGCGCCTCACCCCCTACACCGAGAGCCTCAAGGCCCGTTTCATCAGCTTGCTGGAGGAACTCCAGAAGACCGTGGCCTGAGCTGCCGGCCGGCGTGGCCAGGGACTGACCCTAGCCCCGCTCTGCAGCCACCCCGGGTGCTTCTCCTCAGGGGCTCTGGGGACAGGCTGCAGGAGCCCCGGGCCAGCCCAGCCCTAGGGTGTCCTCCCTGGAGACCCCCTCCTCCCCTAGAATTCCCTCCCCGACCCGGCGTTGCTCTCAGCTTTGCCTCCCTTTTGTCAAATAAACTTGACTTAAGTTATTGGAGCTCGCTCAGTCTTTGCAGTGGATGCTGGAGGGGGCAAGGGATGCTCTGAGCTGGGGGTACTGGGGGACCCAGTGGAAGTGGGAAGACAGGGAACTGGTGAGGGGTGCCCTAGGCTTGCCCTGTACTGAGCCCAGCTCTGCCCGAGGTGCAGCCAGGCTCAGCCCCACACAAGGAGCTGGAGAATGGTGGCACTGAATTTGCAGGAGCCTTGTGGAAGCAGCAACCAGCTCCTGCCACCCTGGGCACCCCGACATGGCCGTGCAAACCTCAGTGCTGGTGTCTGTCCCAGCCCTCCCTCTCCCTGCGAGTCACACTCCTCCTTGCCAGCCCCCCAGTGATGCCACCACAGTGTTTCCTTCAGCCCCGCTTTATTGAGAGCCCCACAACAGCGGGTGGGAGCCAGGGGGACCCCAGCCCCGACAGCCCCCGGGCAGCCCCCGGTGAGGCTACACGGCCGGAGTCTTCTTCCAGATCTCCGCCAGCTGCTCCTTGAGCCACACCAGCCGCTGCTTCGCCAGCTCCGCGCTGTCCGAGAGCCACTGCCTGCACAGGGAGGGGAAGGGAGGGGAGGGCAAGGGGTCAGCGCGGGGCCCTGGCTGGGCTCCCTGCCGCTACCGGGGGACGGGGACAGCGACAGGGACAGGGCTAGTGGGGTTCGGGGGCACCTGGCCTGCTGCGCCGCCTCGGACTCCCGCACTCTGCTGAAGGCGTCCTTGGCCATGGCCGTGGCTTTCTGGGCCAGCTCCTGCACCTTCTGCACCAGCGCCTTCGGCTCCGTGGGCTTGTCGGCCCCTGCAAGCACGAGCTTGGTGGGACTGAGGGACGAGGCCCCGAGGCTGTGCCCCCCCGTGTGTGCCCCCCAGCACCCTGAGCCCCGACCCCCTGCCCCTGCGCAGCCCTGCTGGCCCTTACTTGCTCCCACCGCCAGGACGGCCGTGCAGGCGAGCAGGAACAGCAGCGATGCCTTCATGGCTGGGGAGACAGCAGAGCGCACGGTGTAGGGCAGCAGCGGGGCCACGGGGGTCCCGATACCGACCCCGTCCCGTTCCCAGCACGACCCTCACCAGGGATGTCCCCGCTCACCTGTGCTGGGCTCTCTGACGCGGGGGCAGCCCCGGGCTCCCTCTTTATACCCTCGCCACGGCCGCCCTGGGGGATTCGTGCAAAGGTCAGGGCAGGGCGCGGGGGGGCTGCAGGGGGGCTCCGTCCGGCCAGGAGTTGGGAAAGCCCGCGGGGATGGATCCTGCTGGGGCCCCGCGTGTCTGTGTGTGCATACCTGTGCATACGCGTGCGTGTGCACACGCGTGTGCGCAGCCAGCCCGGTGCCCGCGGCAGGGGACAGACCTGGGGCCGAGGGCACACGCGGCACAAGGGTGACATCCAGCGGCCCTGTCCCCGGGCACGACTCCCTCGGGCACCGCGAGGCTCTTCGGACCTTGCCACTGTCACTGCCCGGCCGGTCCCTGCCCCTGCGCGCCGTGCCCTTTGCCCGCTGTGACACATCGCGGCTGCTCCGCTGCCCCCGGGCCATGGGTGGGCTGAGCCGGGGCTGCCCCTGCAGGGGTGCGCCGAGAGCGCCAGGGACACGCACGGTCCCAGCTCCATTTCCAGGCACCGTGTGGCTGCGGTGCCCTGCAGTGTCCTGGCCCCTCCTTGCGCCAGGACTGGGAAGGAATGACCCCTTCCTGCCTGTGCACAGCCTCGTGTGCCCCCGAACCTGTCAAAGCGTCCCCCTGAATCCGTGTCCTGTCCTGCTGCCACCTATCCCAGAACCACACGCCCCAGGTACTGCACTGCCAGCACCGACAGGGCCATTGCTGCATCCCACAGAGCAGTGAGGTGTCCCTCAGCCCAGGGCCCCTATTCCCAGGAGGGGCTCAGTGTGTCCTGCGTACCCCCATCCCCTGTCTGCCCCTGTCTCCTCGCTGGGGGCTGGTGGGGCTGTGAGTGATGTCAGGCCTGTGCACACGTCAGGCACTTCCACGTTGCACCTGAGCTAAAGTCCACGCCCTTGCTGTGTCACAGCCTGCGTGGAAGCTGCAGGGGTGCTCAGGCTGCATAAATAGGGCTGGGATCTGCAGGCTCCACAGGTACCGCAGCTGTGGCAGCACAGGTGAGCAGCTGCAGGGGCTGGAGAGCCAGGGTCTCCATCACTTCTGGCAGGGAGCTGGGGTGCTTCTGGTCCCTGGGGCTTCCTTCACCTCCTCTCTGTGCTCCCACAGGAGTCCCCAGCACTCAGGATGGCGCTGAAGGCGGCTGCCCTTGTCCTGGTTCTCTTTGTGATCTCAGGTGAGGTGGCACGAGGGTCCCTGGTGCCAGCAGGGCGGTCCTGCCCCAGGGCAGTGATGGGGACCTGATGTCCCTGGGCAAATGGGACTGTGCTAGCGCTGATCCCAGCAACCCTTGCAGGGTCACAGGCTGATGTGAACCCCGATGAGGTGGCTGGTGTGATCTGGAAGTACTTCACAGAGCTGGGCGGCAATGCCAAGGACACGGTGGACCAGCTGCAGCAGACCGAGATCAGCAAACAGCTCAAGTGAGCCAAGTGGCAGTGCTGGGGGGCTTGGGGGTGCTGGGGGGCTCAGGGAGACATGGAGGTGCCAGGCAGGGCCTGGGGATGTGGGCACACAGGCCCTGACGTGTCCCCTCTCCCCAGCACCCTGCTGAAGAGCAACCTGCAGAGTGTCAGCGCCTATGCCGAGGACCTGCAGGAGCGGCTGGTGCCCTTTGCCACCGAGCTGCAGGCGCGGCTGGCGCAGGATTCCCAGCGGCTGAAGGAGCAGATCCAGCGGGAGCTGCAGGAGCTGCAGGCCAAGCTGGCGCCCTATGCCGACGAGGTGCACCAGCAGATCGGCACCAACATCCGCCAGCTGCAGGCCAAGATCAGCCCCTACGCCGAGGAGCTGCGCACCAAGGTGGACCGCAGTGCCGGGGAGCTGCAGCGGGCACTGGAGCCCTACGCGACCGAGCTGCGGGAGCGGCTGCAGGACAACGCCGAGAGCATCCAGGCCTCCCTCAGCCCCTATGCTGACCGGCTGCAGCAGCAGATAGACGGTGGCGTGGAGAGCCTGAAGGAGCGTCTGTCGCCCATGGCAGATGAGCTGAAGGCGCAGGTGGAGCAGAGCGTGGCCGAGCTGCGGCGCGGGCTCAGCCCCTACGCCCAGGAGGTGCAGGATGGCCTCAACCGGCAGCTGGAGAGCCTGACCCTGCAGATGGAGCGGGCAGCCGAGGAGCTGCGCACCCGCCTGGCCGCCAGCTCCGAGGAGCTGCGTGCCCAGCTGAGCCCGCTGGCACGGGAGCTGCGGGAGGCAGCGAGCGGAGACGCCGAGAGCCTGCGGCAGCGCCTGGCTCCCCTGGCCCAGCAGCTGGACCAGCGAGTGGGGCAGACGCTGGAGGCCTTCCGGAAGCAGGCGGCTCCCTTCGGAGAGACCTTCGGGAAGCAGCTGGTGCAGCGGCTGGAGGAGATGCGCGGGAAGCTGGACTCGGGCGCTGCCGGCGTGGAGGATCACCTGGAGCTGCTGGAGAAGGAGGTGCGGGAGAAGGTGGCTGCTTTCCTCAGCACCGTCCCACCCCCACAGAACTAAGCCGCCCCGGCCGGCCATCCACACACACTCTAAACATTCCCGGCCACTTCCTGTGGCAGAAATAAATCTCTTTGTGATGCACGTGCTGGTCTGTGTCCCTCCTTCCCACAGCATCCCGCTGTCCTGCCCTGGGATGGGATACCTGGGGCACCCTCAGTTGCTCTGAGGAGGGAGCATCGCCCCAAATTTGGGTTCTGGGGCACCAGAGAAAGGGAGTAGAGGTGGGGTCAGGTGGGCTGGAGATGGTGGCAGCCAGGTGAGCCCATGGGCCAGCACAGTGCCGGGTCCTCGCTGTCACCTCATCACACAGGGGTACCACAGCAGCTAGGGGGGCACCTAGGTGGCTGCAGAGGGGCAGAGCCCCGGGATGGGGCCAAACATCCCCACTGTGGTGGGGCAGCAGCTGCCATGAGGGATGGGGATCTGGGTGGGTGACAGACACCTCGTCCCCACAGCCCAGTGGGGCTCGGAAAGGAAGGGAGCTCTGAGGATCGGGGAGAGGGCAGGGGGGACTGAGGCGCTCTGCTGGCAGGAGCCAGGGGTGGGACGGGACCGGATGGGATGGGACGGGATGGGAAGGGATGGGATAAGGTGAAGCACGGCCAGCGCTGCCTGGAGCGACCTCACGTGTCGGCCCAGGCGAGGGAGCCGTGCGGACTTTGGTGCTGGAGCAGCGCTGGCGACTGCTCGGCGTTTCACCCCGGGAGCGCTGGACTTCGCCCCCCGCCCCAGGGTTTGTTCCCGGTAAAAACCAACGTGCAAAGGAAAGGATACAAGCACGGCGGGCTGGGTGTCCGGCGGGAGCGGGCAGCCACGGCCAGGAGAAGGTGTACAGCTCCCTGCCCGCTCATCCCAGCCTTCCCCGGTACAGCCGGGGCCGGGCTCACCCTCCCGCATCCATCCCGGGGCTCCAGGCTCCCTTTTCCTCCCGACAGGAGCTGCAACCGCTGTCCCCATCCCTGTCCCCGTCCCCATCCCCATCCCCATCCGGCTGCCTCGCACCACCCCAGCAGCTCCGTCCAGCTTTCCCTCCGGGATGCAAAGGCCGGCTGCGGGGCAGGGCCAGCCCCGTCCCCCGAGCCCGGGGGGCAGCGGGCAGTCGGGTGACCGGCCCCCAGGTCACCTCCCCGGAGCGTGCTCGGACCTCCACGTTGTGTTTACACGGAGTGAGGTCCAAAAAGCCTTCCCGTACCAAAGCCGCCTTATCGGCCGCTCCTCGGCCTCCCCCCGGGCCTATATAAGGGCGGCCACCGGCTGGCTTCGGGCGGGAGGGACACGGGAGGCGACCAGAGCCAGGTGAGGGGCCGGAGGAGCTGGGTGTGATTCCAGGTGCACAACAGCAGAGCGTGTTTTGGGGACCCGTAGGTGTTATGGGGAACCCCAGGTGTTTTTAGGGGAGCTCCAGGTGTCAAAGGGCACCCCAGGAGCGAGGCCCTTGCAGGGAGCGGTGAGGGGCTGTGCAGCAGAGGCACCACCACCCCGCGGGCGCTCGGAGCAGCCGACGGCTCCTCTCCTGTCTCTCCTGCAGCCGGACCATGCTGCTGAAGGCTGCGCTGCTCCTCTCCCTCCTGGCCACCTGCCCAGGTGGGTGCGGGCACGGGGGCTCTGGGGGCAGCAGGGCTGGGTGGGCAGCACCACAACTGCCCTGCTGCCACCCGCAGTGTCCCTGGCCAAACCGGCACAGAGCAGCTCTTGGGAGTACCCCAGCCAGCTGACGGGGGACAAGGACAGCCTGGAGCACGGCCAGAGCAAGCTGGGCAGGGGCATGATGTGAGTACAGCGCTCCGGGGTCCCCAGGCAGCACCAGCATAGCCAGGGCCCTGCTCTTCTCTCCCTGGGGACAGAGAAACTCAAGGGATGGGCCCTGGCGGGTGCTGGCAGCTTTTATTAGGGGTGTTATGGTCACTTGGGGGTGTTGGCGACTGTCTCGTGCAGGAACCTGAAGGAAAGCATTCAGGATGGGGTCAGCTACATGGGCGACTTCCTGGAGAAGCTGTCGCCCCTCAGCAGCGGCCTCCAGCCGCGGCTCTACCAGGACTCGGACAGCCTGCGCAAGGTCATCCGCAGGGAGCTGGACAGCCTCAGGGTGAAGCTGTCCCCGTACGTGGACGAGGTGCACCAGCAGGTCGGGAAGCACCTGGATGAGCTCCGGCAGCAGCTGCAGCCGTTCACGGAGGAGCTCCTGGAGCAGGTGTCCCTGCGGGCCCGGGAGCTCCGGCGGCACCTGATGCCGAGCCGGGAGGTGACAGCGCAGCTCCTGGACGGTGCCGACGAACTCCAGCGCTTCATGGCTCACTACACAGACAAGATCGCCTTCCACACAGACCAGGTGAAGGGCATCTTCCACCCGTACAAGGACCGGCTGCTGACCGAGATCCACCGCAACGTGCAGGAGCTGCACCGCAGCGTGGCCCCGCACGCCCGCGCCAGCCCCGAGCAGCTCAACCAGCACATCCAGGAGCTGTCGGCCAAGCTGACCCGCAATGCGCGGGACCTGCACCAGCAAATCCAGAAGAACCTGGAGCAGCTGAAGACAAAGCTGAGCCTGTGCCCCGGCAGCCTCGGGGAGCCCGCGGTGCCCCCGGGGCGCTGCCGGGAGGCGCTGGCGCGGGAGGTGCAGCGGCGTGTGGAGGAGTTCCGGCAGGACACGTACGCCCAGATCCAGGCCTTCACCCGGGCGCTGGACCAGGAGACGGAGGAGATGCGGCTGAAGCTCAGCGCCCGCCCGGCCCCGCCCGAGGAGGCGCTGGATGCGACGCCGCCGCCCCTGGAGGAGCTGCGCGCCCGGCTGGACGCGCTGTGGCGGGACCTGGCGCTGAGCCTGAGCGAGCGCGGCGGGGACGGGCCCGGGGAGCCGCGGGCGGGGCCGGGCGGGGCCGGGGCTGAACCCAAATAAAGGCGCCGCCGTCGCGCCCCAGCCGCGTGCCCGCTACGTCAGCGCCCCGCGCCGCCGCGTGACGCGCCACCATCATGTCGGCGCTGGGGGCCATGGAGGCGGCGGCGGCGGGGCCGGGCGCGGGGCACGGGGGATCCCTGTTCCGGCCCCTCAGCGCCGAGGACGGCGAACAGCAGCCGGCAGAGATCGAGTCCCTGTGCATGAATTGCTTCCGCAACGTGAGGGGCCCCGGGGGCCGGGCATCGCCCTGCGGGGGTTGAAGGGGAGAGCAGGACAGGGGTGT